>JAVFBZ010033429.1:0-10957 GCA_032466195.1 Katharina tunicata
GGGGATTCCTCTCCATTAAAATCCAGGGTGGCATCGGCCTTAGATTAAAAATTATACAAGGAAACTTATCTTAATTTTAGTACTAATATTGAATAGGGAACTGAATAGGGAACTGGGAACTGGGAGCTAACTTCAAGGGAATAAGGAACTGGGAACCAACTTCAGCCGGCTCCATTTAGGATTAGGTGAAGCTGTAAAATTCGTGAATACTGTTACATTCGATATTAACATTACCTGATCTATTAAACAACTAGTCTGTTAGTCACCAATGTGGCTGTTAGTTTTCAGTCTGTCAATACGGGAGAGATGGTAACAATAAGATCTGTATGATATATATTATAAATATTTTTGAGTAATCGGACGACCATAGCAGATAATGAAATCTAGCAATTACTTGGTTTTAAAGATCTATGATTATTCACAGAATGATGTATATCCGTCTTGTATGCCCTAAATTTATGTAATCATATAAAATACATGTATTTGTTTGTGTTTTCTATGACCGTTGTGAAAAATTATGCCTTGGTTTGGCTATGCCTTATATAAATACCACCTTTTGAAGTCAAAGGAAGCCAATCGTTGTAAAGCTATCTTTGTTTATCTGTTCGCAAATTGACTTTATGTCAACCAAATTGTGGTGCAGATATCTTTGTTTATAGTCCTCTGTTAAATATATCAAAGAATATGCAGAACAGATTCTGTCTCAAGTGCCATTGAAGTACGATACGCTTCAGGGCCTCTGTCTGAGTTAGACAATTGCTGTAATACCTTTGTGTCTTTTTGAAGCATTTGTAGTAAACAATCAAACAAGACATTTCCCAAAATATTTGCATTTTTAAACGATAATAAACGAAATAGTTCGATTTTAACACTTTTAGCCATAACAAAAAAGATAGCATATTACCTCATGTTGTCTATGCGGCACCCGTTTTGTATCCAATAGTTTCATTCTGCTTCGCTACCTTATTTCAACTGCAACATGTATGGTGTAGCTTAATATTCAATTATATAGGGCCTGGACATGTAAGTCACGTCATGTGGTGAAAGAGATTTCACGAGATTCCATCCAGGTCCGAATACCTACTACATTTAATTTAGATATAATATCAAATGGGAAGCTTAAAAGGTGACCATTGTCCAGCCGGTCCTATAACTGAACCAAAAGCAAACAAAACCCAACCAATTCTGAAAATACTTATTGTCATGCATACCCAATTCTATCACTGCTGGGCGTCATGGTAACAACGTTTGACTTAAACTTTTCTCTTGTGTGAACTTGCATGAAGTTCTTGCGTCTATCTACGACAAATCGACATGCTAATACGGTATGTATTGTCTTTGCGTGATTAGAAGCACGATTGCTTCTGACAAAATCCAAGAGTTTCAAATCTAAGTACAGGTATGTTCTGAACTCATCTTAAATCCCAACGGATAGAAAATACATCAATAACTAAATCCGTCATGGTATAGTTCTATTGTCAGATTCCCCGGCATGATGTGACATTCTATTATACCGGTAATAAATCATTGTCCTTTATTGTACAAATGTGGTATAGATTTGTCTTTATTTCTGAAAAGTAACCTGTATACCATTACGTCTTCAGAAGATTGTTTTGTTTGATCGGGTTTAACGTCGTACTCAAGGTTATTTCACTTATATAAGGGCGTGCCAGCCCTATCGGTGAAGGAAACCACTGTAAAGGACGCTGGTAATGCATGACAGAACAAAACATTAACAAAACAGGAAACCACAACAAATCTGCATCCTGTGCCCCTTAGCTCATAGAGTAACATGAAATATGACGGAATATTAGTAGAGGATTTGTTTAGAGGTTCCATTGAAACGTGTCCAATTATACATAATCCATAACTACCACTATATAATAAAACTGATCTGAAAAAGGTTTATAAGTCACCCAATATAGAGACTAACCGCAGATCGAGTCTAACGTCCCACCATGTTTTATTACATAGTGAAAAGCGAGCGGTTGACACGAGGTTCCTGTTGATCTTTACTTCCTCAATCCAAAGGTAATGAACCCGATTGTTATTTATTTATTCTGTAATTTTCAAACATTTCATTTATGTAGTACACTGTTTGAAGACAGTCTGATGTTAGAGACGAATCATTCACGTCCATGTCTACGTCATCATCATAAATCACAGATGGCTCCAGATGAAAGAAAGGGAATCTTATCAACAGAACAAGAACCAAGTATAAAACATTCTGTAAATGACTGGTTCAATCGACTCGCTGTTTTTATTTAAAGAATCAAATGTGATAAAGCACGGTGTGGTTGATAAAAAGGTAGAAACAGCATGGTAACACGCTACACACATTCAGTTTACTCATTTCGGAAGTGCGGCCTATTGCAGTTAAATGCTGAAAGTTCAACAGAAATGCGACGACTTTCGTCATGCATAATCAACCATACAGCTAAATAGTATAAATATATTTTAATTAAGATTGATGTAGGGGAAATCACCCTGTAATAGTTAGTTCTTAACTTGTTAATAAGTGTTAATTTCTCGTCATCTTATAACAGCTGTATTATGACTTCACTAGTATTATTGACTCATAAAACATTGTTGTATTTCCTTAACACAAAGTGTTACTCAATAAATATCCGCCAAAGAATTTCATACTAATTATTCGTGGATGTATTCAGTGAAGTAATATTTTGCAAGGTTAGTCACATTATAAATACATAATTATGAATTGTATGTACCATATACATTGCATGGAAAGTCCACAGTACACAGTTCACAGTCCCTGCTAATAATTGCTTCAACAAGCTAGTAACATATTTCCACAAACATTAACACATTCTTAGAAACTAATGTATGGTCTATCTCATGCGACTCACTTAACTTTGAGATTTTCGCCACTTTTAAACAACGGATTTTGGCGATTCGGAGATTAATTACTTCCGCTTTGAAGGTCCTGGAATTTTTTCCGCCTACACCCGAGCGAATTAAACCGAGCTACATGTAAGCTGACATCGATCAGAATTTAACAAACCCTATAGTACCTAATGAGACTCACTTAACTTTAAGATTTTCGCCACTGTTTTAAAGAACAGATTTCGGCGATTCGGAGATAAATTACTGCCGCTTCTGAAGCTGATGCGATTTTCTCCGCCTACACCCGAGCGGATTAAACCGAGCTAAGATGACATCGATCACAAATGAACAAAACCCCAACCAAATGTTTCTCACTGAACTCAATCTGCTAAAATAAATATCGGGCATAAGAAGAAATGCCTTCTATTAAGATGGAATATAAATAGACTTTGGGAACCTTTTGGTGGATCACGTTCTGCGACAAGAACAAGATTTTTCAATCATCTGTCTGTTTTCATCTTTCGCGTTAATACGTATTCGTGGAAGTTGTTAATAGATTTGCAATGACTGATATAAAAGGCGAACAAATTGAGGTTAACCTGGCTATGTGTTTTTTTTGTCTTCCATGCCAAATCCGAATAAAGAAATATTTATTATCCATAAGTATACAAATTACAAAATCGAAAGTATAAACCTCTCTTATAGAGGCATTTGTATTCATTAATATGTTCGATAAAGTAATATAACTGTTCAGGTAAATTGACACTGTCAAAACACACTTCAAAATATGAAGCCATATATAGCCATATAGTCATAAATACGAAAGTGCGAATAGTGTACACGGCTCCATTTGAATTTCTCCCACAGTCCCTACTTATATATACTTAACACAAAACCTACATGACTTTTGTAAAATAATATATTTGCACGTCTAACGTCTGGTATATAGTAGATTTTTAACAAAAATATGTTTATCAGAGAGAGCCAAAACACAGGTGGCAAGGATGTTTGATAAATGACAGGTAGGTGACTTGTGATTACGTGTCTCATCAAAGTAACAATAAAATACAATAATCTTTACAGCCTATGTAACATGCAGTGAACCATCTCGAAATCCTCATGCGTCAAGAAAAAGTACACTAAAGTCATAGAATAACCCTGAAACAGCCTTGTTTTACTGTAAGCTCGTAATTCAAGCTTAACGACCATTTGCTGAGCGAAATGTTCCTGCGGCTGTTTAATCAGAAGCTTCCTTTTTGTGATAAATTACTTTGTTTTCCACGTCTTTTTAGAATGGAAATAGGCACATTTCTACACTTGTAATGTGGAAGCTAAGTCAATTGTAAGCATTTCTCTTGAGTTTAACATGGTACAGGTCTTGTGAATATTTCAACAATTAATGGAACTTTTTCAAGTCTTAAAAACGGACTCATCAAACTAGACAAACAGAGTGCAGAAGAAGCAATTAAGATTTGGTGTAGTTAACTGTACGAAATTCAACGACAATGGGTGTAAGTAGTAAACCTTTGTGTGTATGAAGTTAATTAAAAAGGGGATTGAAAACAACACAAACAACATTTATAATTTATCTCAAATTAGTAGGAAGGAAACAACATCTTGTTAAATATTAACCGAATTTATACTGTGCAAAGACAAAGTTCAACAAAGTATAATAACATCAAAACAAAACCCCCTGAGGACGTTTAGACGGAAGACGTGGCTTTTGCAGGAACTAACATTCTGAGTGGGAAATGCAGCTGACAATCGGGATGGATTGGGGATGATACATGTACATTTGCCATCTTTATTTTGTAAAAAAATCTGCTTAATACTGACTTAAAAGGTACTAACTTCAATACAATATTCAAACTATTTCCACAATAAAACTCACCAGTGAACTCTGTGGACGGCCTCTTATCTGTTGTACAGATGTAAGTCTGAAAATCTGTAAGTACATTCGAAAATGTGGATTGGGGTGGATTATGCACTTTCTACAAAGCCGCGGTTTGTCACTCTAGGAGTGTCAGAAGCGAAATAGTCTCCCTGGTGTTCAGACATCACCCATGAAAACAGTTTAAACTTTTTCCGCTATAATACCGTTTATCTTTCCAATGTATTTATCATTAATCGTGATAAGTTTTATGAGAATGGTAACATTCGGCAATACAGATGATATAGAAGTCTTTTGCAACAAAGAATCCTGTTCTAGATCTCTTAACTATTTGACCTTTTGGGTAAAAGTTACCTTGTGTCTGTTAAAGGGTCTTTACCAGAAATCAAAGCGCCAAAGATAAACATACAAGAGAGTAGAATGCCTTGTCTGTCTAGATTGCCATGTCTATATACTAGACGTTCGAAGATCGTTCGATTGTCGTTTTAACCGACTTAAACTGATCCAACAACAATATCATTACAACATGGTCGTTGCCATTTGTGGATTATGGATTTGGAAATTTTACTGCTTTAAAACGTAGCTGCCATTTGGAGGTTGACGCAAATAAATAATAATTTAATACATGATTTATAAAGGTGAAGCAAATCACAGATCATAGCAATAATTATATCTTATACACACATGAAAAGCACGAGGAAATATTGGAGTGACAGGAGATAACGCGCGGCTTAATTTGCGATGAACACTATGCATCAGATACATTGTGATAAATCTTTTCGCCTGTTATTCAAGATCAGAAAATCAGACCTGCAAGTCGACATGATCTCTGTAAAACTATGGAAATGTGTATAAGAATACGCTATGAATGTTGAGTTCCTTAAAGACATAATTTACGCGATTTGCCTCATAAGTTCACGTGTCTCAGCAATACCATGCATTGACGAATATTTGGGTCCTATTCTCCTCACATCTATGTTGAATTTAATTTAACGTGTGGTAGTTCTGCATACGTCTTCAGGATTGTCCGATTAATCTCTTAGACAGGTGTTAAGCCTGAATACGCTTACCTACCCCAGATAAATCGACACACACGAGCTTTCTCTTTTTCTTCATTCGTTAAGTTATTAAACTTCTCTTTCAGACTTCTTCTGATCATGAGGTTGATTTGGTTGATTTGGCACATCCTGTCCACTGTCATCTTTTAAACTGTCCAGATCCAGGTATGACAATTGCTCACCACAGAGGCACGCCAAGGAGGATGCTGGTAACTGAATTCAATTTGAAGTTTTAAAATGTGTCACATAATATGTGAATTATTTCGTGAACTACTTATCCAAATATTTTATAGTTTACATGTGAAGAAATGCTTCTGATTACGCGAAATACATTATCGTTCAATCTGATTATGTGTTGTTTCTCACTATCCTAAGATAAATAACTTGTCTTCATCCGACTAACTGAAACGAGATTTGGAATATTGACCATTTGGTTCAGTATCCATTCCACTACAAGCCTCTATAGCAGGATTGATACAGCTTTGCGGCTGTATCAGTCTCTGATTGTTTGTGGGAATAATGACCTCTTGAATGATTCTGTACGGGTTGCAAAAGTAAGTAAATAATTTTGGTTACTCAGGTTCCTACCTGATGTAGACAGCACAGAGACTGGACAAATATCATACAAATAAGATAGGACACCAAGCGTCAATACTTTGAATATTACATACAATCTCCTTTGATATCTACGAGTTTTCATAGCTATCCACCTTAATTCCTTCAATAATTTGTTATGACTAGTATGTTTGAATCCACCAGTACATAAAAGCCCTGCTTGTCCCTGGATTTTTTCAATTGACCCGTACTACTGTCTAGTCAACAATCTTCTCCAGTGTGGACGGTCTTTCAGATGTGGAAACTCCATGACCAGCATCAGGTGACCTGTATTATGATAGGGTTTCCTTCCTATCCTTAACTATAAAAGACGCTTGCTGCTAATTACAAGACAACATCGAAGAACGCAAAGCGATTTTCCGTTTACAAAAAATGAAAGATAGCCATTTTTATTAAAATAGGTTTTCCTTTTTTTCTTTGGTGTGCTTTATGAGGTTGCTTATTCAGCAAAATAAATAAAGGTATCCATTCTGAAATTAAGACGAGTGTTACTTCTGTCATGTATTAATGAATCGTGAATATTGTACACGAAAACATTCAAAACGCGTTAACTTCCTTAATAAGACTGGAGTTAGTTGAAATCTTAATCTGCAAAAGACTGAACGTTTCATTCTCCGAATTAATGAGCACATTCATCCTTTCAACAAAAAGGTCTGTCGTTTAGATACATTTATGTTGGCTTTGTTATGTCAACTTCCCAAAGTTAAGGGTATCAGGAAGCCGATTTGTTATAGTGTTCTGTGAGGTGTCCTGTTTGTTGGCACTGTAGATGAAGATCCTTCAGCTCTTTCATCCATTGGGCTAATACGGCGAGTAAGTATGGCGTAAAACCTTAATCAACCAATCAATCAATCAATCATTCAATACAACAGGTTATATTTGGTCTGGTGTACGAGAGTGTTCGAAATATTATTATTTGCATATATATTTGTGAAAATCTGATTGTCCCTGCAAAATTAATTGTATTTAAATACTATCAGACAGAATTAGGTGTTCAAGTCACTAGATTGTTAGTGTACTTCCCTTGTTTCATGGACAATGCCAGACACGGCGTGGGGAGAATTGTACTCGTTGACTTCAGAATCAACTGGGCAAATATATTTATACAGCTTTGTCGAAACAATTGTGCTTTATTTCACCTGGGACTTATTACTGGGTTTTATAAAATAACATTCAATATCCAAACGAGGCAAATTTCTGAAAGTTAATAATGCGTATTCAAGTATAGCCATCTTCGGAATAGTCGCTTGAATGAGAGTAAAATATCAATAAAAATGGTTCATGTTTGCCTAAAGGAATTACCTTCCATAAATAATTAATTGGTGAATCGTTTTTCCTATTTTCAAAAAGCATAACTAAATTATTATTAAACAAATTAGTAAAGGCAATATCAACCGCTTTTTATTCCCCTTCAAATGCAACAAAACACAAACAAAACGAAATCAAACAAGCACAGAAAAAACAGGGAATTCCGTTGATAATTTCGGTTTTTGTTTTTATAAGTGAATCTGTTTGGAAGAAATTAGTTAAAGGATTATTAACGGTGCTCTCTGTACGTACCGGCTGAATAGTAACATCTACAAATACGTAAGTGCACATATAGCCACAGTTATCGTCACATAACTCATAACACATCAACTTATAACTCATCGATAATTATTTCACGATCTAGAAGGTTGCTTCTTAGTAGAATTACATGATGTTAAAATATATAAAAAGCAATTTGTCCACACTTATAAATATCTATAAGATATAATACTTGGAGTCCAACACAGAAATGCGAACTAAATTGAACAAGTGAAACAATGCAGCATTTAGTTTAAAGTTTTGTCGTAAGAAATGTGATGTGCATGCAGAGTTCTGTATCGTTATAGTTAACTACGTGATCCATATAAAACGCTACAGAAGAGTGCTGAATAAAAATGTGTTGTTTTAAGTTTTTGCACCTACCAATTTTAACCTGTCCATTTAAGTGATTTCCAATAATGTGTGGCAGAAGTGAACTCTCGGAGATATTGAATGTATCAAAATTAATATCCACCTCGCGAAAGTTTTCCTGAATAACTCGAATTTTGTAAATTGTCGCAAAGCTATTTTGTGACGCATAACGGTACTTAAAATATAACATTTGGATAAAAACTACACTAAGAATTGAACAAAAAGGACATCAAGCTTTGACATAAAGACTAATTGCAAGTTATGTTCCCGTATCGCCCTGTATGATGCGGACATTTACACTGATTTAGACTGGTACAGTTATGTACATGTAGCTATGTTGGCTGTTGTTAGATCTATACTGGTTATGTCAGTAGTTTAGGAGCCCTTATATTTAAATTCAGATAATGTATCTATAAATTGGTTTACTCCTTCAACTCATCTATCATCATCAAAAGGTAACCAAAGCCGATTGTGGAGTTCTTGACATTTTTCTTCGGCAAGATTGATTACCCATATCAATATTCGCGGGAGACTATATAATATCTATATCACCTTGGGGATAAGTGTTAAGATGAAATATAACAAAGTTAATCGATGTTGTAAAACTCAACAAGAATGTGTTGCTGTATCGTGCTTAACAAGTGCGCGTGGAACTGCTGTAAAAGTGAGAGCAAATAGAAAAAGCTCAATTTGTTCTGTAGTTCTGAAAAGCTTGAGCAAGGAGAAAATGGTTAAACACAGTTTGTTGCAGAAAAACAGTCAGATTGTGTTTTATCACCATTAGAAAGCGTTAAAAACAAAGCCATTCATCACCAAAAACTGTAAAACTAGAGAATGGAAAAGGAATCTCTAGAGCTCTTGCTCTTAATATCGGTCTATCATTAACAGATGGCCACAGCGTTAATCTATGACTGGCTCAATGACTGGTATGGCTGTACGTGTTCTATGTGCAAAGATTTGCTATAAGCGCTACTGTGGTTTCGCCCTATTTTAATGTATATGACAGTACTATTTTTACGTATATTGATTTTTTAAGTGTATGTGTTGGAGCGTGTGTAAGTGTATATACTAACGTGTGTGCGTGTGTGCGTTTATAGCTCTGTGCATCTGTTTTAAAGGTATAATATATGAAATATATTAATAACATCATTAATTTGAATAATTTAGACAATACAAATTTGTGCTGTAATTTTCTTTAGCATCTATACCTTTTAAAGTTTACTAAAAAATATATATATATATTTTTTACAGCTTACTGTTATGTAAATTGTCTGTACGTCGGCAATGCAGCCTGTCGCTAATGTCTTTTTTTTGTAACCCCCAAGACTAAATAAAGATTGATTTCATTTGTTGTGATTCAAAATCCTCTATCACCTCATCAATCTATGATGATACCTGTTGCTTTATGTAGCAGAACGGTCCCACACGCTTTGGGCTACAGCCTTCAAAATATTCCCTTGGTTATATGGGCGTAAGTCAATCTTGTACTGACGTTCCTATCATCAACGCCGTTCATGGGATTGTGATGCTTCAGAAGGGCCATATGTAGGTTAGGCAATACTTCTTACTGACTCCGCCAAATGAATGAACATGCCTTGAGTAAGGCGTAAAACGCAATAAAATAAATTTTTTAAACTAAATTTTAGCATATATTTACATTGTCTATCACGATTTAATTTCTCCCTACAATAAAAACAAGCCGGCCGCACTCTTATTACTGCTTTCATCATTATTGCGATATTTTCTGCGTCTGGCTGTAGCTGTATTTTCACTTTATCCCTTTATTTCATGGCAGTTTTATGGTTTGGTGCCTGTGAATTTTGAGCAAACTGTCTTGCCAATAATGAACCTGCGATACAGCTCCTGAGAGGCTTGATGGATTGTTCCTGAATGTCTCCATCCTGTGGAATTACCTACTTGAAGATTTAAGTTAAATTTTTCGACTTTATCTTAACCAAGTTGTTATTCACAAAAGTCCATTTCCATATTTGAGGTACACTGTATGTTTCAATGAATTATTTACAGCCCCATGACATTACATCAACAATTCCAGCGACGTTGAATAAACTAGCATCAATGGACCTTTCTAAAATGTGCGTGGGAAGTACACATGGAAATTTAAATCGAGAAATGTGTGTACATGATCTTATTAAACTAACAAGTAACATCATTGAAATGAACACGTGTTTTTCAAAATTAGTTAAAACGCCATTTTCTTACCAATGTTGGGTTTTTAGACAAGGACACAATTACGAATGTCAATTCACTCTTTGGCATAATGCTGGTACATAAATTGATATTTATAGTCCTACGGTATAGCGATTTGTTAACGTTCTATTTACTTTAATGTTATTTCCAGAAGCTAACCAAAATCTGCCGCAAGGCAGCCATTGGCATTATTCTTCCGTAGTAAGCAATAAGCCGTATCGCTTTCCCTGTTGGTGTCAGCTACCTTGGGGATATGTGTTTGAATATATATAATAAAGATTATCACCATTCAGAGAAAATTCTAGGCTTATGACTGGTCCATGCAAGGACGTACAGCACCGTGTTTACCATACACATGGGGAATATTTTGCACAGGCGAGGCATATTTTGCATATACCCACGG
>JAVFBZ010033440.1:0-10957 GCA_032466195.1 Katharina tunicata
ACTGCAGTCCGACCTCAGCCAACTCGAGCTGATACATAGTCGCGTATCCCGCACTGTCATTATAATCTCTTTGTATCACAAAGTATGTTGAATACCTTGGTGGTTGGAGAGGATACTTGTACTAGTGCCTTAATAATAATCACTTTGTTTAGTCCATACCTGCAGGTACATGAACTACTGCTCATCAATATATGTAAACGCGTATATCCCAAATAAACCGAACAGAAGCGATTTCTCAAAGGAGAGCACACTGCCTGTATAAACCCACATTTTAAGGAAGAACCAATTGTGTCCATAATATGAACCCTCTTTCAAAAGTGATTTCCTCGAATTCCTTTGCTGCTTTTTTTGGGGTCGCCTCTATGATGGCTCTTTCATACACAATACACCCATTCATTCATTTTGATTTGGTATATAAAAGCCCAAAAAGTTAACATTGCATATCATGAATCTTGATCAACATTCTCTTTTGAAAGTTCTTCTTTAACATTGGTAACTATGTGTATAGGTGTCATGGCCTGTCAGCAAATATAGCTTTAGTCTTTGAACTAAATCTTTGATTTATCATATGTTTTTTTAAACCCTCTTTGAGAAAAATTAGATAGCTGTATTTGATGTTATTTTAAATTAGGCTGTGTTAACCTTGTAAATGTTTGATTTGGCAGTCACTGTTTTGATAATTCTAGTGCCCTTCAAGAAAAACCATCAGAACTTGTAGGTTTTTAGGTTTTTCTTTTCACAAAAAAACCCCTTATACATGTAGATCTACTTCTTGAGAAAAGTTTGCCTTGAGCATAAAAAGTTAAAGAAACTCACGATGTTATCAGATCATCTGGTGAAATTTTAGCTTGTGGTGACATGCCCTATCCAAATAATAATTGTTTATCTTTTCCCCAGACCAGTATTACTGATCCGCCCCCCATTTTCTGGCAATGGTGCAGATAAAAATGAGAAATTTCCTTCAAACAAGCTCCTTTTTGTTCTCCAAGCTCTGGTTATAAAAAACTAACTCTGGAAAAATAGTTAGGAATAAACAAGGAGTGTGTGTTTAGGATTTTGTTAATGATGAAACATAAGTGTAAGTCACAGACTGTATACATACGCTTACTAACCAACTCGCCAGCTGTCAAAGAAAAAAACACACTGCAAACTGATAATCTTTAGTTACTTATCGTATTTCAATACATGGGATAAATGTATCATGTTACACGGGCATGTGTTACACAACTATAAATGGATAGATCTTCACATGTGTTATCATAATCTTGGTGCGATCATTACATTCAAGTGATTTGCAACAGATTCAACGTTTAGAAAGCAAATGTTTGTCAATAGTTGTATATATAACAGATATCCAGGAACATCAGGATTTCTCCTCCCTAACATTTATACCTTCAGTCCAGGAACAGTCACATTAGGTAATCCAGGTGTCCTGGATGAAATAAAGAGGTTTACACATTTTGAAGACTTTGTTAATTTTATCCACAACAGAGGAATTTGGGCAAATCACTTAATGCAGAGCTCTTGATATGCATGGCACGGCCATTGATACATGTTGTTGTCGGCTGTTCTAAAATCTTATGAATCAACTCCAGCAACAGGTACCAATTCCACTGAAGGTCTCATCCATCAGTAATTACAAGTAATCCCATGGAACTCTTTTATAAAGTAAGGAATGTTCTTTGTGTCAGTTTAATGAAGTAGCGCGGTACACCTGTAGACGCCCTGAAAAAATGTTGCTTGTCAAGCAGCTGTCAAGTTTTACCAGCTCCCAACTGAAGAAGACATGTGTCATTTGACTTATTCCAGTTTGAATCTTCTTTAATTTTAGCGGGTGTTTGGGTGGGAACTTCCTGTGTTCTGGTGCTCTCTGAGTTAAGAGGCACAGTCAGGGTGTTGATTTGTTGTGGTGTTTTGTTAATGTTATGTAAATGTTTTGTACTGTCTTACATGTTGCCAGCATCGTTTACGGTGGTTTCCTTTACAGATTGGGCTGGCACTTCGTCACATAAGTATAATTACCTTGAGTATGGCGTAAAACCCCAATCAAACAAATCTTTAATTTTAAGTTCTACTATAGAGTCACTATTTAGCAGTTTAAACTCCACAATATCCACCTCTGTAAACGGGCATAAAGAGTAGGCCTAGTACAAGTAGGTTTTGCTAAAAACTTTCTCCATAAATTTAAATCCTTGAATTTTGCTGAATGCAAAGTTCGCAACAGACGTGTACAGATCTCATAAAGTCACCTGCTTTTTTTTTACTATATTAAATCACAATTGAGATAAACAGTCATGTAAGGTTGAATAGTTTCTTATTGTCACCACTTTATTGAAAACAACACTTTTTAGCCGAGTGACAGGCTACATGTATATGAAGAGAAGGTTAGGAAAGCCACAATGTCGATCCCCTTATTACTCGACGACAGCTTCTTGAGAACAGTCTTCTATCATGCCTATAGGGACTCCCCGCAACATAGCCGGTATAGAACATTGAAGAGCCTTTCCCTGGGACAGCTGTCACTTGTGCACTGGTTGTCCGTCCTATATGTTGCCTGTCAGAGACAGAAGGACAGCCAATAATTTTGAGTTCTGGTGGTATGTGTTTTTTTGCCTCTTTATTGAACTACATGTATTCTAAAAAATCTTCACAATGTTTTTTAAAAGAGTTGAGAAACAATCAGAATCTTCTACCAATGAATTTTACTATGAATCAATTATTTTGAAGTGAAACCGTATTTCACTTATGAATATGACTACTTAATATACAATATGTAGTCAATGTTGGGTGGGAAACGTTGTGAAAAACAATTCAGCCTGGGATTCAGACTCCAATCATGTAATATGCAACCCACTGAGCAACAGCACAGGCTCTCATAGTATACAGATATTTTCTTTTACATATTCTGGAAAAGTGGAAATAGAATGTCTCATTTATAACCAACAATACATATTGTGAGTGTTAAGGACAGGCATCAATTTCTGAAAAAGTATTGTTTTGTAATTGTTGTTTTTAAAACCAACAGCTTGAAAACAGAAATTCATCCAAATCTAATTGTGAGCAAAAATTTGATACCGTAATAATTTTTTTCAATTTTGATATAAAAAATTTTAAGTGCTTTGCATAGACATTCGAATACATATTTTTTTACATTGTATCTATTTTATTTCTAAGGTTATCTGTGGGTTCAGAGATTGTGTCATGATTTAATGAGTTTTTCCAGCGAACACAAATAAAACAACAAACATGGCTATTCCCTTTGTTATGTTAGTTGACTTGATAGCTCAATTTGTCAAACACAAAAGTTGAATGTCTTCTTCTGTTCATTTTTTTTTTTTCGGTTGTTATTTTTATATATTTACCCTCCTTAAAGAACCATTTTCTAGTCAAGTAAATTGATGTCCAAAACAAAAAAAAGGTTTTAGTTTGGAAATTTGATGTGAACTGTAGAAATGTTGAGTACAGTGTATTTAAAATTGTTGATAAGGATGAAGTGTTAGGAAACTGGTTGAAGTGTGAATACAGGATAAGGGTACTTTTCTGTGCTTATTGCCCCCCTAAAACACTTCTATCAACCTCTTAATAAGTGAGGAAAACAGGAAACTGTGAACCCAGCTTAAGCCACTGGGATTGGATGAGGTAACATAGGCAGGTCATAGTCCTCAACAGAATACACATAGCACATCATACAACTGCTCCACAGCCCTGTAAAGCTCTGCACTCTCCTGCTGGGAATGACCTCATAACTGGGTCGCACTGACCTAGATTACAAATAGCTCTACAGACCTTATTCTGTCTAGCAAAGCCTTATGTATCCTTTTCTCTAGATCAAATCTGTATGCAATTGATTTATGTATATTACTCTTCAGATATGAACAGTTACATACATGTACATGTAGGTTTCATTTACTTTTATACATACAATAAATAATAATCAAAGGCAATTTGAACAGAAGAGAAAAGCAAATGTCATGTCATCCTATGTATAATCAGATCTGCAAAATACAGGAACTGTGCTAGATTGTGATTGTGATAAGAAAATGTAATTACTTTATAGCAGACATGTGATGTTATAGCTTACCACTGACTGATCAGTTTTGACTACCCTTTATGATAGCACCTTTAAGGCAACCAAGTGGGGTTGCCTTACCCAAAAATTCAGTTAAAATAAAAAATACTCAACAACAAATAATAATGGAAAAAATATGGAGCTAGATCATTGACTGTTTGATGTCCCTGGAACGCCAAGGCATGACCGCCATGAATGTCATAACTGTTTTCACCCTTTGATAGACGTCAGCCCATGTTTTATATGTAGCGCTCCTATATTTATTTAAAGCATTTAACGTGGAAGCTTTAAGAATGAGTGTAATTGTGGTATATGACACATACCGAAAGCAGAGATTTGGGGTCTTTGGCTACATAGTGAGAAAGACTGCTATGTCTGTGATATTGTAGGATCTCCGGTGAATATTGATATCCCAATCATTTTAGTCAGAAGAAGACTGCTATGCCTGTGTGATAATGTACATGTACTGTAGGATCTCAGGTGAATAATGATATTCCAAGCATTTCAGATAGTAGAAGACTGCTATGACTGTGATATTGTAGGATATCAGGTGAATGTTGATTTCCCAATCATTTTAGTTAGAAGAAGACTGCTCTTATTTGATTATGCACAATTTAACATGAATGACAAGGTATATATAAATTAATATGCCTTTTCAGTCATTTCTTGGTACATGATCCCATTGATCTTAATGATAGTGGTTTGTGTCTTGCAGGTGTTCCCGATGATGTGTCGCCAATCCACTGTGCATACGAGACTAACTCCTACTACATTGGACATGCAGAGAAAGTACAGCCTGAAGATGGGGAGATACAGCCTGATGGAAAGACGATCAAATGTCCGGCCGAGTTAAACGTCTTTTGTTTCGCTCTGTGGATGGAGGATCATGGCAATGACAGTAGCAGCATTGTCATAATTAAAGGTGAGATGTTTGTTCATATGATACCTGTTCTGTGTAGCCACATCTGTGACAGTAAAAACATTGTCATTCCAAAAGGTGTGACAGTCACCATATGATACCTGTTTTGTGTAGCAACAGCTTTCACAGTAAAAACATTGTCATTCCAAAAGGTGTGACAGTTACCATATGATACCTGTTCTGTGTAGCCACAGCTGTGACAGTAAAAACATTGTCATTCCAAAAGGTGTGACAGTCACCATATGATACCTGTTCTGTGTAGCCACAGCTGTGACAGTAAAAACATTGTCATTCCCAAAGGTGTGACAGTCACCATATGATACCTGTTCTGTGTAGACACAGCTGTGACAGTAAACACATTGTCATTCCAAAAGGTGTGACAGTTACCATATGATACCTGTTCTGTGTAGCCACAGCTGTGACAGTAAACACATTGTCATTCCAAAAGGTGTGACAGTCACCATATGATACCTGGTCTGTGTAGCAACAGCTTTGACAGTAAAAACATTGTCATTCCAAAAGGTGTGACAGTCACCATATGATACCTGTTCTGTGTAGCCACAGCTGTGACAGTAAAAATATTGTCATTCCAAAAGGTGTGACAGTTACCATATGATACCTGTTCTGTGTGCCACAGCTGTAACAGTAAAGACATTGTCATTCCAAAAGGTGTGACAGTCACCATATGGTATTTGTTATGTGTAGCCACAGCTGTGACAGTAAAAATATTGTTATTCCAAAAGTTGTGACAGTTCCATATGCTACCTGTTTTGTGCAAGGCTAGATAAAGTAGGGAATACAGCAATGTCATTGCCGGGAAACTTACGAATCTTACGGGAATTTTTTACCAAAATCAATTTTTGTTAATAAAACATAATTTGATGGAGTTTAATTAAAACGAGGAACAGTTTCGTTGACCGACACAACTGTTCAACAGACTAGTTGTGCATGTTCAATTTTGCCAAAGAGTGAACTTCTCTTGTTTTCAAGTCGCCGTAGAATGATCGATGTGTAGCCCTTCAGATTTCAGTTTTTTTTTATTAAAAAATGTCTCTATTGAAATTCCCATATTCCCTTCCTTATTCTAGCCTTTATGCGAATCATGAGTCATGACAGAAAACATTATATATACATTTGCCTGCTGGTCTATTGTTGTCTGGGTGTTAATTTGCTGTCTAACACCTTTTTGTCCTGCCTGTTTTTGTCTAGCATACTGTCATGTCAAATTTATGGTTTCGTGATGTTTCCATTTAAGCAACTAACCATTTTTGTTATGTTTTTGAAACACACTGTGCCAAAAAAAATATGTAGAGAAATCCTGGCTTATCTGTTTGTGTATGGTTGGTGTATTAAAAATAATATTATGCCTATTGCGGTTGACCTCCTAGTCACTCAGCTGCCTCAAGTTTTACTATATAATCATAATACTGGTATGTTATTCCTCTGTCTGTTTTTTGGATTGAACAAGTTTCTTTGTTCTGGAAGAGGTGGGGTTCACCGTTTGGGGTCTTGTCTGACTACATGTAACTACCCTCCTATATTGAAGATTTTTCTGGGGATGACATTACTTGTTTTCTTCACTTTTTCCAGCCGTTCTATGCAGCTATAGACTTTGCAGCTACTGACATTACTTTAGTATTTTCTTATTTCACGTGTCTTACCTGACAAAGTGACATACATCAATACCTTGTACCAGACAAGAACCCATAACTGCAACTTGCACAGGCCGCACTACAACACCAATCTATCTCTCTATACGCTACCAATTTAATGTCCTCGACAGTGGAAAAGCCTTCCTGTTGAATTAAAATCGTTGATTTCCTTATCTTTATTTGAATCCAAACTAAAGGCTTATTAACTTTCCTTATGAGACTTGCCTACGTGTTTTCAGTCAAGTCAATGTGTCTTCTGTAAATAAGTTATATAATAGAGCTCATTATTCATACATAATGTAAATCCTCAATATATCACCCCTTCTACTTTTTACTCTTATCAAACATGGGATAGAACAAGTTCCTATGAGCTTTATTCCTGCCTAAGCTATCCAATCTGTATTAAAACAAAAATGTAATAACACATTATGGTGAATAAATGAATTGCAATGGAATTGACTTCATTTGGACCTGTGCTGATCTAGGTATTGGCTTATACATGCAATTATGTACCAGTTACATTGAGTGGATGTTGCTGAGATGTTGGGCGTCCATAAAAGAAAGACCCCTTGTAAAGCTGCTGGTTGCTACAAGCTGCTGGTTTACAGGGTTGGGATTATGTTGTGAAAACCAGATAGCACCAGGCTGTCAAAACTAAATGATTTACATACATCTGGCTTGTTTACAAAGATAAGATAAGTAATGAAGCATGGCTGACTTATCCTACAGAAACATCTTGAAGAGTGCTGCCCAATCATAAACACACTCACACACTCTTGTTTAAAATCCATCTCCTGTATCCAGCACAGGTTGACATTCCTGGTTATGACAGATACTTTGTGAACTATCAGTCAACATAATCAGTTTAAACAAACTTTCCAGATGAAGTTTTATTTCATATGATCTGCACAACCCTTGTTAATGTACAATAAATAGTGCAAAACATGTCCATGCTTGCACAAGTATACCAGAGGAACTAAAGAGTTGCTTGTATCTATCTATAGGGCATTATAAATTAGAAGTCAAATGATCAGCTTTTCCAAGCTTAGACAAACTGTTCATTTCTTAACGTTTACACAAACATTATCAGTGTAATTTGCAATTTTTTGTGTGTTTCACTGTTGAAGTAAAGAATTTCAAATTCTGAACTGTACAAAAATCCCAGAGGATTGATTGATAAATATTTCATAATGTACTATGTCCAATGCTCAACTATGGACTATACATCCAGATTATGATACAGAAAACTGATGATTTTACGGTTTCCAAAGGCATTCTTTATTAATCTGCATGCTATGTATTAAAGCAATGTCAAATAAACCTCCTCAAACCATTGCAGCAAAAAACTTTTTCTAATAACTATTGGTCGTTGTGTTTTTTTTTTTTGCCAAAGTGCATGAAAGTCAAGTTTATTCATGTGATCTGGCTCCAATGTTCTTCATGTTTTCAGTCTACCATTTTTCGCTAGCATTATTATTTGTACTTGCATAAGTTTTATGTCCTTTAAATATTTATGTATCTCTCAATATTTTTATTTTTTTTACGTACAATTTTATTCAGTTCATGTCAATTTTTTTCAAATCCCGGAGAAAACCTTTGATATATTATGGCGAATGGCCATGTGAGCATGACTCAGTTGTGGATGATGACACAATGGTTTTTGTGACAGAATAGTTTCTCGTTTGCAAACATTATAAGTGCTGATGTGTATGATAACAACAAAGTCATGATGTTTGATGATGATGACTGAATGGTGGGTAACCTAATACTGCATGTAGTATTAAATGTTATACCAATATTTTTTTAGTGAGTCTTGGATCGGTTCCAAAAAACTTCCAGATTAAAGAAAGTTTAAATTGGTCTAAAATTCTTTAAAATTTTAATATTTTGTCAAAAATGTTTTCCGGGTTATAACCTTAATTCCTACTGACTTTTTTGGACTTATCTATTTTATGCACAAAGTTTCAATGATTTGCATGCCATCTTTACCAAGTATATGACAATGTCAGGATAAACATTAAAGGTGCAAGTAAGTAAATAAAATAATAAGTTGTTATGAAGAAAATCTTTGTTAGCAACTTGCTATCTCAGTTTCAAAATGTCTGTCTCTCCCCAATTAAAACGTTCATGTGATTTTCTTAGTATATTATGATGAAAAACGTAATTTTCTCGCAGTTGCTTTTGCTGATGTGATGAAATATTTCATGTACAGTAAAAACATGCTTTTGGATTACTAAAAATACAGAGAAGAGTGATCTTTATTATTACCCCTCATGACATAATGGAACAATCCCTAACCTTTGAACCTGCCAGCCTGACCTGAATTGACCTTGATTAATCTTTGTGTCAAACTCTACTGTCAGGGCTTTTGTCATGGATATACAGAGTGTTATTTAAACATGCATAACAATACCCAGTCATTCCAGTACTGGGGACTAGAAATGTCAGTTTATCAACTTGACATATACTAATTTTAGGAGTTTTTTATTTAACTGCTGACATGTAGAAGTGGTTTTATGTACATTATCTCGAAGTTCTCATAAACTATATGATATGGTTTGGTATGGTACATTTACACTTAAATCTACATGTATATAGGACAAAGACACATGGAAAGTCTTTATATTTATTGATTGATTGATTGATTGGTGTTTATTTAGCTCAAGGGTATTTCACTTATATGAAGGCAGTGTATTCCTACTGTAGATGGCAGCTAACACAACCAAAAAATTAAAAATCTTAATAGTCCCGGTATAGGGCCAATTAGTCCCGTCACGTCATGAGTGATTTTTCGCGAGATTCATTGCAATTCTGGGTACAGGCTTCTTTTTTTAATAGTTGTAACATCACACGAAATATTAAAGCATAGAAATCACCACCCTGAATGACCAATATTCAAAACGTATCGCCAGGGAATGCAGCAGGTAACCGGAAGTGAAGTAGAAGCGAACAAGACATACAGAGCCTATTCATCTGTTAGTGTGGGGCTTGGTACTTACAACTGTAGTTTTAAGGTCACAAGGGCGGATTAGCACAAATATATACTTAAAAACATTTTCACTTGTATGTGCTTGTAAGTGATAAAGTGGGTACTTTTGGACCTTTTTGAGTGGCATGTAGCATCAATAAATTATAGGTTGTGAAATAAGTCAAATACATATATAGGCTTACCCTTTAACCCTTTTATTGCGTCTACCCAGTAGTACCGAGTATAATAAAATGTCGCCAAAATTCGCGTACATGGTATCACCGGGTACTCAATAAATTACCCAAAATGGTCGCGATGAGGTCACGTGACCACCTGATTATGCAAAATTCCAAAATTCTATTTTTTCCTCTTAGCCCAACCTCTTGCCCACCCCAACACACAAAAAGAATTTCCAAAAAAGCTTTTATTAGTATTTTTTGGCATTTATTTCAAAATCACCTTTTTTCCTCAAAAAAAAGGCCTAGCACAGGGGGTGGGTTTACCTCTAGCAGTGAAAGGGCTAATACAATGCCACTCAGCCAACAAACTGTCAAACATCAATTACATTGTACATTGAAAAGTGTACCAATACTGTTTTAATGCTTATTGCTCTGCTTCAGTGGTACTGTTGGACTGATGTTATATTTGGAAATTTAATTTAAGTTTTCATCATTCAGTCACCGATCACACAAAAGGAGTTGTCACAGCTAGCACAACATCCGCACTTTATATTTTCATATTTTTTTTTATCCATAGTTTGGAGAAAAAGATGTAATCCATTGTGTAATTATTGTGTTTTGTGTTTTTGTATGAACGACATCTCCACCAACCTTCTGGTTCCCTGTCGTTTACCTGAAAATGGCTTGTCAAACTCTAATCAAACTAGGAATATTCCATGTGGTAACGTGGGATTGAGATTGGCATATGTTTGCCGACAGGTGACACCACTTGATGCTAAAGTCTAAATGCAGTTTCCAGCTGTTAAATTAAAATTGGTTCATTGGATTCTTAGCAGATGTATTTCATGTGGTCAAGTGTGTGCACTGTTACAGGTAGTCGACCTGGGGCCAAACTCGATCGCAGTTTACAGCTCTTAATTTTGTTAATTGGTTTCTTTGCAGATGTGGTTAAAGTATTTCATGTGGTCAGGTGTGTGCACTGTTACAGGTAGTCGACCTAGAGCCAAACTCTAAATGTAATTTAGAGCTTTTAACTTTGTTAATTGGATTCTTAGCTGATGTGGTTAAAGTATTTCATGTGGTCAGGTGTGTTCACTGTTACAGGTAGTCGACCTGGAGCTAAAGTCTAAATGTAGTTTACAGCTCTTAACTTTGTTAATTGGATTCTTA
>JAVFBZ010033462.1:0-19101 GCA_032466195.1 Katharina tunicata
TCTGGTTGAAGACACAGGTGTTTAGTTTAGATCGTAGGATGTGCTAGGACATGCACATGAATTTAGATTAGATCGTATGTCTGGTTGAAGACACAGGTGTTTAGTTTAGATCGTAGGATGTGCTAGGACATGCACATGAATTTAGATTAGATCGTATGTCTGGTTGAAGACACAGGTGTTTAGTTTAGATCGTAGGATGTGCTAGGACATGCACATGAATTTAGATTAGATCGTAGGTCTATGTGAAGACAAAGGTATTTAGATTAGATCGTACGTCTATGCGAGGACACAAGACTTTAGATAGTCAATACGTTATATAGATGGTCCTGATTTTCCAGATTTTCCACATTTTCAGAATCTCTCAAGGTTTGTAGACCGCTCCAGTGGCAGCATTATTTTATTTTGCATACAATATTGCAATCGGCAAAACCTCGCGTTATTTCTCGTTCAAATTACAGTTCGTGATTAACTCGACCGTTATAGGTGTATGCATATGTATATCAAAATGGTACATTTTGTTCGCCGGAAGCCTATTTACCGCCGTATGGACAAGGAACACGTAAGAAAATATAGGGTCATCGAACAAATTTCATTACATTTAGATGCACAATATTTAGTTTAGGAGTAAATTATGTTCTGAGTATAAAAAAAAAGAAAAAAGGAAACTGTAGAATTTGTCTACACACACTGGCAGTTTGGCCCACAGGCTTTGAAAAAAGTCCCTGTCCTCTCATCAACGTGGCACATAACTTCGAGTCGGTCTCGGATACGTTCAAATAATCTATATCGCAAAGCTTCACAGGCAAGTCCGGAGAAATGGAAAGGTCACTGCCGTTAGATAAAGTAAACGGTTGTTAAGAATAATATGGCTTAACATATATACAACGTTTACTAAATCAAAATCTGCCTTATGTTTATCTATTTATTAACCTTATTTTCCGCCTGCTTTTATAAGTTTATGAACCTTACCGTAGTATTAACTTAATGTTTCGCTTGCATGTTTAATTCATTTATGAACCTGTGCAATTTTGAAATGACTGTGTAAGGTCGTATACGATTTCATTTCTTATCAATACAGAAGGTATACAGGCGACATCAGTGAATAATAACTCTCCTTTGTATGAAGGATCGAAACGTCAACATGTTAACAAAAATCCACCATGTGTTTGGCTAAGCTGTTTCCGTAATTTCCAACAACTAGAGGTCTAGTAAATAAGTAAACGTCTTCAGCATGAGTTAAGCGTTGCAAGTAAATACGAATCCCGCTAAAGTGTTCATTGTAATAAAACCTGTTGCAACCTGTTGCTGTTACAACATCTCTCCGAGCGTTAACAACAATATTCTTTTTTATTATTAAATAAACACTTCATTTTTTCTTCATATTGTATAGAGGCAAGCACATTTTTCTTTCTCTATATTTATACAAAAATATATATATGTCGCTGTTTAAAAATTTAAGTTTTGAAGAAAAAAAGGACAAATGTTGCATGTGTTACATAATGCAAAATATACAAAAGACATTATAACGCAAGGTGTTGCGAATTATTGGCATCCAACTTTTTTGTCAAAAGTCTCATTCAGTTGATCGCTTACCAAGACACAGATGGCTTTTTCAGGCTAAACCTTTTATAAAAGGCCTTACGTCGCATTCGTGATACATTGCATTGAACGAAACGACTGATATTGTATAATTCAATTGATTCTATACTGTTGACATTCATGTAGCGCTCATTGAAGATAAATGCTATTATTAAAATTCTGAGTTTGGGATTGATTGGTCTTTGTTGCTCAGGGGTATTTCACTTAACAGACGGGGGTGGAGTCCATCAGTTAACGGCATCACTATCGCACCACTAACATATGTTGGAAAAATAACGTTCCTCCATTGCTAGCGGAAGACAGAATGACTATGCAAGTAACATACTGTCGTTAGCTAGAGGGCTATTAAAAATCTGACAATTAAAAATAAAAAATGTTGATAGCAATTCATACGTTGGCATATATTTTCTATATATTAAATATGAGTTGCATAAGTGGCTTAGTGAAAACATTTAAAATGTTTCTGCGATAAAACAACACTTGAACCTGGGGTTAATATGCTATAAGTTTTCATGGTATTGTTCCAACGACAATGCAATTGAACACATTTTAATTAAGTTGACAGCACTAGTTGCCTAACCTGGCCAAGCGGAGAAGAGGTTCTCTTCGAAACATACTGGTTTCCCCATGGATGCAGATATATCGCCTACTTTTTGCAAATGTTTTATCCTGGTTGTTATAGCAACGCAGTCGTCCTTAAAGTAAAATAAAACAATCAATAAATACATTTTATTATAAATAAATAAATAAATAAATAAATAGATTCCCTCCAAAGGCTGCGCTATTACACGGCCGTATGTGGTATTTGGGAAGTTGTCAATCGTGGGCTCTGGATCCATTGTTTGTTCAATCACCATTACACGTAATAAATTCACCCTTATTGGTTAAATTATCCCTATTTGTAAACACAATTTCCTTTTAATGTTAAATCGTTTTACTCATATTTATAAGAAATGTGCCTCGAAAATGCAAAACGAATATCTAACCTTATTTGTAAGATCTTACCTATAGACGTAGAGTACGTATTAATATGAAATTAAGACAAATGTTCTTTGTATTCTGATTGATTGGTGCCTAATAAAACTTCTACTAAAGTCTTTTTATCCGGTCATTTCTACATGACTAAATAAATTGGAAACACAGACAACGGTAACTCGTCAAATAAGTGAAATACTTAATCAAATAAACAAATAAAGCATACTCTATATGGATCGAGTCCTTCCGACGGCTGCACTAATAAACAGCAGTATGTGGTATTCGGGACCGTTCTCAATCGCTAGTGGGAGTAGGGGCGGTGTCATCCAGGGTAAGGATTTGTATCGCCAAATCAATGAGCCAATCATTATGGCGTAAACCACAAAGCAAACAAATAGAAACATAATAATGTAATGAGATTTGGATGTTTTGGGCTATATAATGGAAGTGCTATCGTTCAATAAACGAAGCATAAACCTACGGTCAAACGCTACAACTTGCTTGCTCGGTTGGGTTTTCAATCGTGCTTAATAAAGGTTATTTCACTTATATGACGGCAGAGGAAGCCCCCGTTAACCACCCGTACAACGCTAACAAAATTGGAATATAACTGAGTTCTTTGAAATTATATTGCTATATGTGTATATTAAGAAACGGCTCAGTCATATATGGATGAAACATGTAGCAAAATAAACATGGGGGTAACTCATGAACGGAAGTGTGCACCGCATCTGCGCATTTACCAGGGTGAAAATGGTAAAACACCAACTCGGGACCAAACACGAAAGATCCTGGTTTCGAATCAAAATTGGGGACTTCGCATCTTGCTCGGCGGATACTTTTAACGATAATAATTACAATATTGGGACGATAAACACCTACAAGAAAAGTTCAGCATTTTGACAAAAAAAAAATAACTGGTTCTTTTTTTATTTTATAAAAATAATTATTATTTTATAAGAAATAAATAAAAAGACATATATCTCTTCAAGAAAAAAAAAAGCAAAGCATCAATGGAAAATAACAGTTTTAACGTAAGAATGTAATCATTAAGTTTTTCTCACTTAAAGTAACAGATCTAGGAGAATAATTGAAATAAAAGATAAAATACGAAAATCTTGTCCATCATAATTGCTTTTAAAAGAAATTAATCTGGAAAGAGATTGTTCTATTGTTAAAGTTTGTTAAGGATTTGTCTCCGAGTGCCTGCCACAACTAAGTCATCTTTTCAGTGGATCGCTACAGACAGAAACCCCACGCTATCAGGATGGGTAATGAGAGGCTACGATTCCGAGTAGCAACACAAATTTAACAAATTGATTCCTCTATCTTCTTTAGACCCCTTTATAGCTATTGTCACTCAAAGAATCAATATGTCAAGACACAGACAGCTTTTTTTCGGGGATTAATTTTCATTGTTGTGTCACTAATTTATTTTTCCTCAAAAAACATTTAATATCCAGACGTCAATGGTAAGCAGCCTTTTCCACTTGAACGTTATATCTCAGGATTTGCACAATAGCTAGAGAAAATTCTAAGTGGAAAAAATGCTATCAAGGCACCTGGTAAAAAATAGAAATGTCAATCTTCATTTGATGATGGCCGCACGACAATAGAAGATCGACAGGAAATTAACGAAATCGAAATCGGAAGTGGTCGGGATTTGCTTTGCCACATGAAATACTGTTCACCTGACGGAATGGTTCAAGCCAGACAAAGACGGCACTTGTCGAAATGGCATGTATCCCCAGGCCAATAAAGTCTTGTTGACCCTATACTTCAGAGAGTAAATCACATCTAATGAAATACAAATTGAATATAATACGAGGCACACTTCAGTGCGGTCAATCAGCTCAACGAGAAATACATTAACTCGATTGATCTGCATTCATACTGGAAATCTGTCTATTTTGTACATTGCCTTAATCCACTTAAATAATACAGAAATTATACAGATTTCTAGTACAAAAACTCAATGTATGATATAAGAAACTAGATGGGAAATAAATGAAGTTGACTTTTTCATTCCTCGTTTGAATTCAGCAAATGTAATACAATTAATTTAAAATGAAACGAGAAACAAATGAATCGATTTATGTATATTCATCGTAACTTTTTTTTTCTGCCCAAAAGAAAATAACTTGAGTGATTTATAAGTTCAAGCAAAGTGCCAGCATTTTAGTCCATTTTAGGACTAAAAGCTTTAGTTTCAATGTATTGTATATTTCCGTTGTTGCACACACACGATATTACGATAACAGACAAGACTTGCTTACAGCACGTTACGTTCACAGAATCACCTCAAATGCAGTACAAATGACAACGATTGAGCTTGTATCTTTCACAGGTATTTAGACGGTGATGTGATACACTGGGCAAGAATTGATATTGTGTGAATCAAGCTATTTATTTCCAGTGAAATGACCGTACTTAAAACCACCAGTAGTTCCATTTTTTTTTTGTTCACGCATTTTAGCCGGAACAAAAGGACAACGATGGCCAGACTGTGAGCTCTTTAATAGTCGAGAGCATTTTCCATTGACATAATGACATTTGTGAAGAAATGAGAACGGCAGGAGATGGGCTCTTCTAGTTTCGTCCTGAACACCAATCGCTCGATTGCTCCTCGCACCTTTATCGTACTGCTACTTAACGTTCATTCTCCCAGTCTCAGGTGTGCATCCGTTAGCCGATAATAGAGAGAATAAGCACTTGATGAGATACATAGCTTTCCACTTAAAGCGCTATTCCGTTTATCAAGGCAGTTTCCCGTGACACACTGGCATTCGCCAAGGCGGTCTTCTTGCTCGAGTTTTATTTGTAAAGTGCAAACGATTCAAAAATAAATCTTCAATTAAAATAGATTTGTGCTAAATAGAATTTATAACCCAAATTATTATACAAAAACATAATTGGCGGAATTCCATAAAATAGACAGTCAATTCCGTATTCACTGATAGAATAAAAATACATTTTATAATCAATAAAGGTTTTCAAGTGCAGTCGAAGTACTCAGCAAAATGAGCCAATATTCAGGCATGCGTTATAATGCAATTTATGCTCGAAATAACATATAATCCCCCCAAAAGGAAAGTTTCTCGGGTTTATTATTATTTGAAGCAACTGCAAATGATAACGATAACAAACGTTTACGACAGCGAATTGCTGTAATGCAAGGTATCCATTCATAAAATCCAGATAAACATCTCGTGTTATCTTGACATACGTTCATTTATTATAAATGTATTTTTGTACCTGTTGTTGATCTCGATAAGAGATTACATTAAATATTAAACGCTGTGGGACAAACAATACTGCAGTCCGTCCACTGTCACAGTAAAATAATTAACCTGCTTGCACATACACAACCATTCACGCTTGGTTTATGGATTAGAATCATTTGCTACATAAAATAAACTACGATAATTTGTCAACAATAACAAAAACCGGTAAGCTAAATAGGGTTGTTTAGGTCCAGTCAACTTAACTAATCTAAAAACGTTTAACAGGAACAAGAGAAAACAGTTCTCATTGCAATATATGCTTATAATCTCCTCATACAGCGGAGTTGAAGAAGGGATACATCGTTCTGTTTGTAAGTACGTACTTGTACGTACCAGAGATCCAGTCGCTAGATTGATGACGTACATACGTACGTGTCATTACTAGGGTCGTTCAAATTTCTGGATAGTGGGATCAAGGTCATTCATTTATTTTTTACAAACTTTTCCTCTTTTTATCAAACTTCACGTCTATTATGGTAATGTCTTGAACGAGTTTGAATTTCACGGACGTTGGACCTATGGACGTCAAGGTTTGTTTGTTTGTTTGGTGTTTTACGCCGTACTTGAGGTAATTTCACTTATATGACGGCGCGCCAGCCCAATCGGTGAAGGAAACCACCATAAACGACGCTCGCAACATGCAAGACAAGACATTTACATAACATTTACAAATCGGCGTCCGGTGCCCCTTAGCTCAGAGGGCACCGGAGACTTCCACTCAACCACCCGCCGACGTAAATGTCATGCCAGCCAATATAGAAAAGAAAATGGCGTGTTATCACTTCTGGCAATTATTTAAACTTGACATGTACGTAAATTTTTATCAAGCATATTAGGCCAATTTTGAAATACACAAACGTGATCAGAGACTTGCGAGGGGATTTGTATCGTTGCGATAACCTGATTTATATGATTTTATTTAAGCAACAGCGATAACGACAACTTCCCTCATATATGGGCCAAAAACGGACTTCCCTTTCGTACCACTATATTATTTATTTATTTATTTGACTGGTGTTTAACATCGTACTCAAGAGTACCCTATTTCACGTATATGGCGACTTTTCGTAGCCGGTGTATAGTGGAAAACAGGGAGGAAACATCGTAAACAACAAACAGCGATTTCCGCAGCCATCGGAAAACTTCCCTGATATACCTACGGCCAACATGTGGATTCGAACCAATTTCGGGTACAGTGACGGAGACTAAGCGGTCCAATTAGCGCTCACCCAACTGAGTCACGGCGGGCACGGTCCCGTAACAATATAAGTCACTCCAATATCTCCTGACAGTTTTTAAAACAAAATATGACCCTATCACCCAATCATATAATTGAGGCAATGGAACACACATGAGATATTAGTATAAAAAAGCCCATCCAGACCGCTCAGCCAATCATCTGCCTCTATACACTTTTTTGTTATCTGTTGTGAAAACGGCGGGCCTGTATAGCTAAGATCATCTAAATCACACAATCATAAATTAATGCACTTAGGAGATATATTACTTTATAAAGTTTACACCATAAAAGCTTTAAAAAAATGTGCTGCAATCACTAACATTTTACTCTCTCTATTTTCAAAGTTTCGTCTTTTCTCTTTGTGTTTACCCAATGATGTGTGATGCTATAGATGTCAACATGTCATAATGCTTATCATTATTTCCCTTCTTTATCTATTATTTTTAACCTCCAACTAATTTGTTTTCGAGTATGACACTATCAGAAAAACAATCTGATAAATATCTTGCGCTTTAATTTAGAAAAATATACATTTAAATATATCGTCACACATATATGTGTTAAAATAAAGCACTTTTTACCTGCAAGGACCGTAATGTTCATCTCAGAGGTAATAATTAGCATATCTCAAGAAAAAATATCTCATAATTTGTTTTATATATTTTAAAGGCATTTTAATACGTTTTATTGGCAGCATATGCAAGGTATGTACATGCATTCGCCTTGGGTGGTCTAATGAGCCTAGTTATGATACATATTAGATCGCATGATAAAAGCTTATTTAGCAGTCGTTTATCGATGGTTCATGCTTTCGTCACTTTATAGCCACTGGCCGAGAGTGACAAGTGATGTACGGAGATGAAATCTATGACCTAGAATAATCAGAAAATCACAGCCTTAATGAAGCATGTGAGAGGAGGAATTGCGAAAAGATCACCCGCTGGTCGCCCCGGGCTAAACTCTCCAGTCAGCCGCAACAATTCATACAGCGAGATGAAAGCACCTATAAAAAGCTTCCCCACAAAGCCATCATAAAAGGTGTCTATTTATTATCGTTCGCCATGTACACACCATGGCCAATTATAATGTCGTGCCACCTGAAAACCATGTGAACCCCCACGCAGACCGCATTCGGCACCTGTGAGCCTTGCTTCAAAGCGAGATCTGCGCGCGGAATGTGACACCGGAGTAGACTGTGTCACCTGTAGTATAAAAGGTATACCTGAGGAAAAAATTTGTATAATGGTGCACTATGTTACAATGCACGTGAACTGACACTGTTAACAACAACAAGGTGGGAATAAATCACTTATAATACGTCAATGTGTTTTTATACTTATGGTAATACAATAAGTAGGCCCATTAATGAAATATGTATTTATTGTGTTTTATTCTTTCTTGATCGTACTTTCCGCTTCATTCAAACATATTTCTCATCTATAAGTCGTCTTAATGTGATACGTAGTACTACAGGTTAAGCCACTGAAATTATGACAGGTGGGTGGCTCTGTGGTAGCCTCCAATGTCAGTATTACGATTGAAGATAAAGCAAGAATCAATCAAATGATCGTGATTGGTTTTCCAACACCGCAAGCCGCTGGGCCCTGTCTCATACGCATGTGTTTCTATACGTTTTTAAGTTTAAGTTTTCCGGTTGCTGCTGAGATAGCGGAATGGTGTTAACGAGGTTTCTTTCCGGTTTTCAACGAACCCAGGCAACGTGAAATTAATCAAATACCCTAGAGTACGTCATTTAACCCCAATCAAATAGAGTAATGCATTAAACATTGTCTACATGTAGGCAAACGATCACGTATTTGTATGAATTACATTCTATATATAGTTAGTGTTTGACACCGTGCTCACTAATTTGACGGCAGTGCATTTCAACAGTAAGCAGTGACAGTGTTTAACACAACCATATAATGTGGAGTCTTTCAAGGGCTAGGTATGTTGGATAGATAATGTTCCCCCAGAGATAGGTTTACCTTGAAACATACTGCCCTTAGCCAGAGGTAGCTATCGATACAATTTTTCTTGTGTGACAGTTGTATCTGGTATATATAGAATAGTTTTTAATGTTTGTTTGATTTGGGGTTTTACGCTGCACTTTAGGTTACTTCAATCATATGACGGTGTGCCGCCCCAAACGATGCTGGCAACACAGAAGACGCCACGATACGTTTACAGGACAAAAACAAGACACCACAACAAATCAGCTTCCCGATGCCCCTTATAATAATTAAGAGAGTGCACAGGAGGCTCCCACACAACCACCCGCGAATAATGTTTAATATTAAAAAAATATCAAAAAATAAAATATCATACGACACGCATTTATTACGTTTATTGAAATTTAAGTGCCACATATAGGACAGTTAAACTGTATAATACTTCATAAATTGAAATGTTGACTTGACTGATTATGTCTTCACACCATTTGAATGGATATTACACACCTCCACGAAATACACGCAACAAATAAGGTGGGAGGTTCGAATTCCTGAGAAGGCTTGTCTGTTTTAAATTATCAGCACGCAGATTTCGTGTTTTTGCAAAGTGTCCCGGTGGCTGCATACATTTGTACATAAATTTATATCTCTCTATACATTTAAAAATCCGTTTTTGCCCCTGAATATCAGAAGTGCGTATAAACCACACCAAATGAGGCCACGAAAGCGTACGAGAGGGCCTGCAACAGGATATATACGTGTAGTCGTCGGATACCGATCCGGACAGTGACCCCCATATAACAGGCCTTCCAGTCATGACAAAAAGGCTAAGCATGAAAAGAATTTGCAAATCACCGAATGTCGTAGGTCTTTTCTTGTAAACTAGCTTGAATACAAAAGAGTTGATTTAAATAAGACGAATTATATTTGCATTGATAACAAAATTTCACAATAAGTTTTAGTTCCGTTCAGTGTGTCGATCCGTTTTGACAAAGGTGAGGGCAATTCTTTACTAAAATAAAACTTGAAAGGTGCACCACAAAACTATTGTGTGTTAAATCTTTAAACATTCCAAAGCCTTTCAGTTTCGGTCTGACTAATAGCCCAGATGTACCCAAATGTAACACCAAAAATGTACCCCAAAATCAGTTTGGGCAAATAACTCCATGGTTATAACTGTGGTTATGGTTAGAACTGATAGACGAGGAAACAGCCATCGGCAACTGAGGTCCCCAAACCTTTGCAACATTTATGGAAATTCATTTGACTTTTGTTTAGCATAGTTCAAGGTAATTCCACTCAGTCGAGAGGTGTTCGAATCCGCTGCTCAGTTGACTTTACTGGTGGTTAGTTTTTGATGATTCACTAGAAAGGATCACGGTCATTTCACCTATACTGGGCTTGTTTTAGAGACATTTAAAAGCCCTTAGAACGTAACAAAATATAACTTTGATCGATTTTCAACTTCAGGGTATATTGATGTTGAAAATCCATCAAAGTAATATTCGGTAACCTAAACAGAAACCAATTAAATAAAAAGATTCAGAAATGTTTCACACTCACTCGATGATGTGGACGAAAATTGCAGGAAAAATATGTTGACATGTATATAAAAAGTAACGGAAAATCAGTTTACTGCAGGCATCAAGTTAAGTTATTTACACCATTTTGACAGTCTTATAATACAGCAGTCTCTAGAAAATAAAATACTGTAATACAAACATGGAAAAAAATCATTGCTGACTGATATGTTAATAACTCTATGTTAATAATTAATCTTTTTAAGTTATAGTATTTCAACTTGGTAGGTAGATACTCACACAGCTTACAACTGATGCAATATTGCGAAACGGCTGACACACCTTTATTTCGGTCTCGCGCCTTTTAAGATGTCACAGATGTGTGGTTCAGTGGGTGCCTCCTGTGCGCTGTTGCTCTCTGAGCTAAGGGCATCAGCAAGTGGATTTGTTGTGTTGTCCTGTTTTTCATCCAGATAATATATTGTGGTGCGTTTTTGTGTTTTATTGTCGTGTAGGGCGGTTTCCTTCAGGTATTAGACTGTATGAGTAAAATAACCTTAGGTGCCTTAAGTAAACCCCAATCTAACAAACAAGTTATCAAAGACTAAACTATGAATGCTACACAGCTAGTTCACTTTTAAAACATTTTTTGTTTCATTTAGAAAGTGACCGTTAACAGTATTTTTGTTTTTTGAGATTGAGACACTTCACTTTTTTATCCCAAAAGTTCACTTAACTCCTCACAATGGTACATGCCTCAGTATATATGTATGAACAAATTGTGCTCTACCACAGAAAGATAAGCGGTTATCCACAAATAATACTTTATTTATGTTATACAAATTTCAACATAAATCCGATCCTGTCTTTATAGCTTCAGGAGTCCCTACAGGGGGTTAACATATAGGTATACTGAACTAAAAATAAACTGGACCTTCTTCAGTTCAATGTATGATATCATTGCAATTCTAAACAAAAGCTAGTAGGCATGAGTTGTGAAGTAATACCCATGGGGTGATGACTCTATTTACGTAGATGGTGAAATATAAATGTTGACAGATGAGTTCACCATTTTAGTCCACAACAGAGGACATGGTTGAGGTTGTGGTACGTTTACATGCGCTCATGTATAAAACTGCTGAATCATTATCAAGATTTATTTAATAGCTTCTTAGTTTATTTTTAGTTATTTTATTTTTTTTATAAAAAAATTTTGTATTTTTATTTTGTTTTTAATTTTAATTGATTAATTGAGCTAAATCTAAAAATAACCAACTTTCTAGAATATTTAACATTTTTTTTCTTTCATACAAAAGAGCTACACAAATTTTTAAATACATTGTCAAGTTACTGTGACTAGACAAGATTTCAAACCTGTACCCAATTGATTGATTGATTCCTTGATTGATTACCGTTGAATGGAGTGCTCCAGAGCATACCACTTTCATGTATAAGAAGACAGTGTTTTCGAACATCACAAAGTTACAGTAACACAACCCTAAATTGGGCAGTCACTTGTGTTTATAGCTCTGTTAATACAATAATTTCCCTCCAATGTTAAGTACATTATGATTATGAGCTCGAAGCATACTGCCCCAACCAGATGTTCTGATATTAGTAAAAAAAATAATTTAATTTCCTTAATAAAAATTTCAGATTGTTACCTCAGCTAAAATCATGAAATATAGCAAAGGAATAAAACAAATATCAAAGACAAAAAATAAAATTAGAGATAAACATACAAGAAAATAAAGAGGCTGGTTTTAAAAAAGGATAAAAGGTTCAATTTTATACCAAAATACCTATAATCTATTAAAATAATCTATAATTTCTTTACTAAATCTTTCATTATTTATACATGTAACAAACATGTTTGAATATTTACAATGGTTTTGAACTTTTTATTCCCAAATTCTAAACAACCATTTTATTAATTCCTTACTAAAATTGTTCAATTTTGTATTTCCGCTAAAATCTTTATACATGAGGTGTATATTTAAAGAAAAATAACAAAAAAAACAAAACAATCAGCAAATATTATTCCTGCTTAAAACAAAAAAAAAAACAAAGAGAAATAGACACAATGTATTTTAAAACAAAGGCATGCTATGAATTTCAACAACAAATATTAACAAATATTGTCAACCTTGACCCACACATTTTGAAACAAAGAGAATATTTGAATAAAAATTGGTCAAACATGTCAGAGTTAACTTCAAACATATTCTGTCAATCACATATCACAACAAATATTACAGTGGTCTAGTTTGTTTGTTTGATCTGGGTTTCTTCGCTGTACATGTACTTACGGTTATTTCACTCATATGATGGTGTGCTAGCCTAATCGGTGGAGAAAAACACCCTGAACGACAAATGCGACACAGAAGACACTACAGAGCATTTAAAGGTCGAAAAACAGGACACCACAAAAAAAAATCAGCTTCCTGATACCCCTTAGCTTAGAGAGCACCAGGGCACACGAAGTTGTATGGAAGGCATTGACACAATTATAGTGCAAATTTTAAGCCCTGGTGTTCACTTTCAGCTTTATTTAGATCTATTCCAGATAACTACGGTTCTTTTAAAGGGAGTATTGATCTTATGCTTGAAGATAATAAATTGATTTTTCAAGCTCTTTTTTCGCCTTTATATCATCTAGCATTAGATTTAACATTTTATGTGACATTTAATGCATAACTACTCTCTATTCTCCTATTAACCAGTTAATCACAATTCTTATTGTATTCATTACATTAGGATTGTTAATATTCGTTCTATTTTATGATTATTGTTGTATTAATGTTTAACTTGAGGAGACCACCAAGTAGTCTTCAGATTTGCTTAGTGTATTTTTATATCTATGTAAATATGCCAGAATAATTATTTTCATGATTTGTATTTATATATAGTGTACTTATGGATATTTCACGTATACAAAGACTTTGCGTTATTGGCTAATGGTGAAAAAACAGTTCTCTCAAATGCTCATTAGTGATAACGTACATGTAGGCCTATCTCTTGACAGCGCATTTGTCTTTGCTGATTTTCAAATTCCTAAATGTGTATTAACTTAGGGAAAAAATCTCTCAAAATCCCTTTATAACAATAATACAAACTTCATTCCATTGCTGAACTGACAAAATCTGTTGAAAAATGCAATTATTGGCCAACAGTTGGAATGATTTGGGTATAAAGCTATCAATCGGTCTACTACCTAACAATGATCATAATTGTAACACAGATTTTATGGATATCAACTTTATTATTTCACACGACGTTTCGACACAGTTACTGTAGTGTCTTTGTCAAATATCATTAACCATTGACTGGTTATATATGTACAAATATTTTAAAGATCATTAAAACATAAAAAAACAAGTTTGAGAAATAATAAAAACAGTCATGTAATATATATGAAACAACAGTTGTTATAAAGGAGGTCTGTTTTACTGCAGGTATTCCTGAATAATAATGTTGTCACATGCTGAAGGAAAAGCTTCTGAATGCCACTTTAAGACGTTACTAGTTCCTAAAAATGAGTTTGTTCACCCCAACAGCCCAGGCCTGATTATGAAGGCAGAAGCATATTAAATATAGCTCCAATGTAACCTGTGAGATAAAGGCTGAGGGTTTTAATCCCCCAGTAGAAGAACAAGATCTTTACTTCCTCTACATAATAAGAACCTAGATTACTTTTAAAGACACTTGTCAAGATAATACTGTCTGCACTGCAACAACAACAGCAACAACAAAAAAATAAGGAAGAAAATAAACTGGAGCAAGTTCTTGTCCTAGATAACAAGACACCGTGAAATTATTGTAACCTGTCCTAGTTTTCAAAAAGAAAAATATAAAAAAAGTTGTATATAAAAATAAATTATAACTAGAAGCCTGAAGCTGTTTTCCAGATCTTTCTATAGACTGGTGACAAGTTGCTGTTGGATAGCCAGCCGGGTTCATACAAACACACATGTACATGTAACTAACCGTGACTCAAAGGCCTACATGTCTTAGTCTTAAAAATCATGATGCCCGTGGATGGTCCTTTGTTATGTAGATAACCATGACAAAATTATGAAAAATTGCCAATTTATTGTCCCCCTGAATAAATTAATTTATAGACATGATCCAACTTATTCGTAAAGAAAAGTATACTTGTTTCTTTGTTTGAAGCCAAATTAAAGGTTATTTACTCATATGATGGTGTGCCAGGCGCCCACCAATAAAGTTACCCTTGACAAAGCTGGCAACACACAAGACCCCACAATGCATTTACAGGACGAAAAAAGGACACTACAACAAACCGGCCTAGCTGATGCCCCTTAGCTCAGAGAGCACAAGGGCACAGAAGGCTTCCACCTAACTACCCGTCAAAAAAGATTTGTTAAAAATGCACTTGGACCTACATGTAGGACTGGACATGAATTCAGTTGATCACATTTATTAAATTAATCAGTTAGCAAAGTATTAATTCATTAATCTCTGATGACTGGTTTTGCAATTTTGTCTCTTTATCAGCTAATCATATTTACAGATTCTAATGCCCATGGCAGTAGATGAGAAGTTAAACGAAGAATGCTGTCTGACTAGTCGACTGCCTCAGGTATACTTTGATAGTCATGCACTGGTGAGCTCTCGAAGCAAAAATGGTAGGTGGCTGGTGTAGCTCTACCTTATCTTCATCAAATTTTCTTGTCAACAGAAAAGAGTACACTTAATATTTTTCATCTGTTAGTCTGTGTTAAGCAGGCCTGTGCTATAGGGAAGATCGCGACTAAACAGGGATTCCCATGGCTATCTTAACTCATTTCAGCAGGGCCTATTTTTAGATTACCCAAAATCATTAACACTCTAAATAGAACGATATTACTTCTAAAAATTTTGCAAGCTAGGATAGGTATTTTTTGTGTTTGAAGTTGTATAATGTTATATTGTTCATTATGGGGCCTATGTTTTACTCCATGCCCAAGGTTTATCCTGCCAATGGTATGGTGGATGAGTAAACAAGTTAAAGGCACTTCCCTCTTCCTCATGTCTCTTAGTTCCGAGAGCATAAGGTTGATTGATTGATTGTGGTTTTAAGCAGTGCTTAAGATTATTTCTCTAATATGACAGCATGTCAGACCAGTCGCTGAAGGTACCCATCATATCTCTGATGCTTAGAAGGCTCCCAACCACTTAGTACAAGTTTAGAAAACTTTACTAAATGAAACTTCCTACATTTTTGCAAAGAAAATAAAAAGGCACACTAGAACCCAGAAAGGTTTCAAACACACAACACATAAATCTAGCACGAAACCATCATGAATAAATTATGACTGTATTGATAGCTAAGCCGACTTTGAAAAAAAGGGGGCCTTCAGCAACAACTTAATTGTAGTCCGTCAACACATAACTTTTTTTTCTTGTTTCACTATCAGGGTAGCCAGTGGTTGGGTAGGAGCCTCCTGGACCCTGGTGCTCTCTGATCTGTGTATAATGTCCTGTTTTGTTTAATAATGTTACTGTATGTCAATGTTTTGTCCTGTCTTACATGTTGCCAGCATCGTTTACGGTGGTTTCCTTCACCGATTTAATCGGCTGGCGCACCGTCATATCAGTAAAATTACCATGAGTACTGTGTAAAATCCCAAAAAAACAAACAAGCAAACAAACAATCAGAGTAACATTTACAATAAATGTAAATCCAACAATGAACCCTTATTTCTCTGTCTTTAACCTTATACCTGAAAGGAAAATTCTTATTTTTACAGACTCATGCAAATTCAAATTTACACTATTCACATTTGCTGTATATTTTCAACTAGATTTTCAGAAACCAAAGTTAGAACAACATCAATCTGATGTTGAAGTTAGTTACTCTTTGAAAACTAGGCAAGTTTAAGTTATTCAAAGGTATTTCACTTAGTATATGACCGCGGTGTATTCCAACAGTTGACAGCGACTCTAAACACAATGATGATAAAATGTGTAGTCACTTTTGTGTTTTTGCTGTTGGAAAGATAACGTTCCTCCAGTGCTAAGTACGACAGCTTGAATATAATCTGGAAACATTCTACCCTTAGTTTATAGGGTATTTGTACTAAAGAGGAAACATAGACCTCAACGTATTTAGCAGGTACATTCAAATATAAACTCAAAATTGTATTAAGTCAAGGTAACTGTAACTTTCTTATTTATAACGTTATTATTTATGATAAGCGCCTCTAACAAAATTCCAAAGTTTTTCACCAGCAAAGAGACAAAAGCATAGATTACAACAACAGCAACAGTGTTCAAATGTATTTAACATTGATCTGAAATGTCAAGGATACCCGGCAAACAGTTACAAAGCGGCTTTCTTACGCGCAATTCCTCAAGTAATGTTTGTGGAGCAGAGGTGCTAGCTTCCACGGATCGCAATCTACATCAAGAAAACAGTTTGTGATGAGAAAATCGAAACATTTTGAGCAGGCGACACAAGGCTGATTAAACAACATCACAGAGGCCTGTGTCTGCATGCATATTGGTTAAGTTATATAAAGTAAATTCAGTCTTGTTATAGGTTAACGCCCGTTTAGTAATTAAAGCAAAGTAAAGCAGGAAAAATGGTAAACGTCATTATGTAGGTAAAAATATAATTAGAAATAATTTTAAAAAAAAATGCATTTAAATTTAAAATGGTGCCGAAACCTTCATATAAAATATATTAAACCAAAGTTGAGTAAATGTGGTTGATCGAAATATTAACTTATTAAAAACTAATTTTACAAATGTTTTAGAGATTGTAAAATAGAAAACAAGATTGAGGCACCCTGACAGCTGCTGGAGAAATGGGAAAGGTGCTATTTGTGGTACAACAGTTTACTAATACATATTTTGTTTGTTTGATTGATTGATTGATAAGTGTTAATAATATTTAAGTTTTCTGCAACATACACATGTAGTTTATCATGAAAGGTTTGTACTTTATGATGCTGTGGGCCTAAGGCTAAGGTATACCGGGCTAAATTCTAAAAGTACAACACAATTAATATACTAGCGATATTCTACATGAAGTCGCTCTCTATTTTACTGCTGTTATACTATAAAGTGTCTCTCAAGTAGATTTTTCCAAGTTTGCTTCTCTATCAATGATCCTTACTAGTAGAAAACCACATGGCAACAACTTGAGAAAAACTCAGTGTTCAAGTCCGGCAAAACTTTCAAGTTAATTAAGTTATTGGCCTATGAATTTTGCAGGGAAGCCAAACATATGATTAATTCATTAATCTCATGATTTCCAGAATTTAAATTATCAAAAGTATAAAATATTCTGACAGTTACATGCGAGTTGTCGCAGTAGACTTCAAGCAATGATTCCTGTGTTGATTCAGTAAACAATGTAGTCAATGCTCTCCAGGCAGAAGAGTGTTAAACAAAGGGAGATAATTCATGGTATGCAATGAATTGTTTACTCTTACACAACTTCTATAAGCTCTAAACAAAGACTCAGTTATGTTTTAGCATAATCAGAGAGTTACAGCTGTCATTCCTCACACAATGGACAAATAAAACAAAGATAACTACAAATTTGATAAGTAAATAATGATTACGATGAAAACAAAAACGAGCAATTACAATGGAACAAATATAAATCCAAGATTAAACAACCAACTGCAGTGCTGGTAGGCAAAAACTAAAATCCTGCAGAAGAAAGCATATTAATTATTATTCTGTCTGGATAACTAATTAATGCAAGTTAATCAATGCTAATAAATCTTTACAACTTCCATGCATTATTGTCCGGAATCATTATACTGAGTACTGCAGCCTCTCTTTTTCTAGTAGGCCGGGTGTTCGGTCATCAACATGTTTACAGTTTATTTCACGTGAAAGTTGTGCAAGGGAAAAGCGGAGGTAATGTCAAAGTAAACTTCGAAAACAGCCATTGTTAACAAAATTATGGCGATGGACAGATCTATATTGGCTACATGTATATCAGTCCAACTGCCAAAATCCAACTGCATAGACAATGAAGAGCTAGATTGCATGGTCAATTTTACTTTTACTCTCATTGTGGTGTCCAATTTAATAAAATAACAAGAAAATAAAACTGATTAGTGACATCATCAGTTACATTAGGATTCATTACTTGAATTTTTAATCTTTGAACAACTTTAACATAGTCAAGTCAACTACAAAAATGGTCACAGACAATAAGAATATTTGTTGCCAGACTGAGTCACAGTTAATAATTCTCGGCTTCGATCGGCTTTGAGGTCCCATGCTACACTTTAATCTATAGTGAATGTTGATCATTTCATTCTTAAATGTCACCATACTACACTTTAATCTATAATTAATTTTGATCATTTTGTTCTAAAATGTCCCATGCTACACTTTAATCTATAGTGACTGTTGATCATTTCGTTCTAAAATGTCCCATGCTACACTTTAATCTATAGTGACTGTTGATCATTTTGTTCTAAAATATCCCATGCTACACTTTAATCTATACTGAATGTTGATCATTTTGTTCTGAAGTATCCCATGCTACACTTTAATCTATA
>JAVFBZ010033463.1:0-10953 GCA_032466195.1 Katharina tunicata
GCAACTGTCCCATGCACAGCATGAAGAATTGGTTAGGATTCCACGTGCCCGGATTCAAAGACTCATTCAGTCTTTGCCAAGGAACTGTCGCGCCGTGATTGCAGCTCACGTTGGCCACACAAGGTACTGACTTCAGCGCCCTCGTGCGGCGCTTTTCGGTGATGAATACGCCTCCACTGCCGTCGGTCCATAGTGAGAACATTACCACATACTAGTACCAACTTTAACTGTGCTACCCCCCAAAAAATACTGAATTACCCCGCTTTGTATAGAAGAGATAATTCTATTAATATTTCGCCTATGCGTTTCTTTTTTGACAGAGTATATTTATAATAACAGTTGGCATGTTCTGTTGAAAATGTTAGCCGTACGATTATTTTCTGCGTTTATACATCACACGACCACATTGCAGCCTATATATCGAAAGTAGCAGTCAGCTTTCGGAGATATCCTCATCCCGTCTTTAGGTACATAGAAAAAACATGTATTTCATATCTGACTATGTGCCTGGAGATGGAGTGAACATATCTTTAAAAGCTTGTATAAAATATCACTTAATGACGGTGTGTTTTTGTTTCTCACCTGTAAGAATTCGCCAATGGTTATTTAAATAACCCTTTTGGCAACACCTGTATTCGCACATTGTACACTGGAAACGTTTCTCACCAGTGTGAGTTCTGCTTCACACTAAAATCAAGCCCGCAGTTTTTGCCCTGTCGCACGATGTCACATAGGATTGAGTCTGGGTAAGCCTACTGGTGACGTCACATGCTTCCTACACATCGATTTAGTTTACAGCTGATAACTTGCAATGGACTCAAATGTTATTCACTTAAATCAAATACTTCTTTGTGCGGAGACACGATTTAATCCATAGGTTTAATGTTTATGACGTCCAATAAACTCATGTTCAATCTGTCGGTGTCATTTGACCTTGTAGTGAATATTGAATAAGTAGGTTAATCAGATTACATGCCGCTATGTAAAAATGAGTCTTGTCACTATTAATTAAACTATAATTGCAACATGGTTATATTTCGGGTATTCCCTACAAATAAGTGAGATTCCAGAAAATTAACTGTTGCATATTTTTTGTAATATAGGCTACTGATTTGCAGGGTTTTTGTAACTAATTTCTCTTGGCATGTTTCCGAATCTTATTGAATGAAATCTTTACGCCAGCCGTTATAAATGTTACACATATCGTATAGATATTGAGATAGATGACTTATTGTTTTTCAACTATTCGTTTGTTTTTATTTTGTCTTTGTATTTTTCACTGGTCGGCAAACTACACTAACAATGTGTATTTCACTTAAAGAAAATGATTTTTTCTGTACAGAATGTATTTTCCTTAATGTGCACGATATAAGCCTGTGGCTTACTGTGTACAATTCTATCAAATACATGATGTTTAAAAAAAAACTTTTACGAGGAACTGTTTGAATAATTTGAAATATAAATGATTTACATCTACATTTCTGTCCAATCATTCCTCTGTTATATATTATTACAATAGATTGGTGTTCTATCAAATTTATGTTAATGTTTGTAACTATAGTTTATTTTTGTCCAAGCATTTGAATCATCTTTATTTAGGACACCTTATTATGGCTGAAATATAGCGATGTACAACTTTGAACAAATCTATCAAGCTTTGGATCAAAGTTATGTTAAAGCGATAGGCTCATTAAGATAACACGGTATCTTGATAACAAGAATAGGATATCAACTTTCAGATTCCGTAGTGTAAATAATTTTGCGATTTTTTTTTACGAGGAGTTCGAGGCCGTTAAAATGTCAGGTAAATAATTTTAGTGCGTCGCCATTTTCCTGCTCAACACCTTGTGACAAATACTGTCATATGTATTGGGCTGGTAGCTCTTCTCCCAGGAGGAACAAAAGTATATAATATGAGAATTCCCATCAGACAATATATGGATACACATTCCTAATAAACACCGATTCAGTTGCACACATTTCGCCGAATGACGAGACAGACCGCTTGGACAGAATTGACAGGTGTCGTTGTCAACTTGGTATAGCCACTGTTCGATTGGGCTTTTGGTCAAGGGCAAAAATAAATATGAGAAGTTGTAAAATAAAACAGGATCTCGAAATACTTTAATTTTGTCACTTACAGATCAATCCACAATATATGTAGCCTACATCCAATTTAAAGTAATATACGCATGTACGAAACAATACACGTAAGGATTTTTTTTTTCTTTGTTTTCTACCTTCCTATTTTTTTTTTAGAGTTTGTTTTCACTAGAGAAAGCTTATTTATATTATCCAATCTCACCGTGCAAAAGCCTGTATGTAAGGCATAATAAGTGATTTTGTGTTATTTATTAACAATAGTTAAGAATCAGTTGGACACCAAATATTCTATTTTTTTTATTTGATCACGTTGGCTTAAATTTGAATAGGCCCACAAAAATTAAGCCTAAGATTATTGTGTACCAATGGGAGAGAAACAATTGAAGGAAGAATTAAATTTAGTTGTCAATTGTAAACATATATTAATGCAGTCTGCAGTTGCATCACGTTTTAATTTTGGACGTTTATACATCAGATTTTTTCCGAACTGTAGCAATTTTCTTGTATGATACATTCAGAAAGAAAGTGTTCCGAAAAAAGGCATTGAATTGCAGTTGGGAAGTGGTTTTCGATTCACATTATATAACTTAAAATCTCAGATTGGAAATCAACCTCCGCTAGCTGCTTCTGATCTGGGTTAGATGTAAAATTTGTACATCCATAGGTAGGGCCTTAAGTCAGTTGCATTCACAAGACTGTTACAACATTGTCTTAAAATTCGATACAATCGCTCATTACGAGTTTTGTGTACCTCTATCTCCAGCATGTGTAAATTGTGCATTGCGCAACTATTGGCCCAATTCATGTCACATGCGTAAACCACCAAACCAACTCGGTGAAGCTCGGGCGGTTTCTTCAAAGTGAACTTGGCAAGATGTTTGCGCCCATAGATATATATATATAATCTACTTTATAAAAATAATTAAAATCGATAACAAATGTTACAAAATATATGTTTGGTGGGTTAGAAAGCCCGTGTTCTATATTTTCTTTTCCAATTGCCGTTTGAATTCGTAAGACATTTACTTTACCTCAGTCGGCTTATGATGACTTAAGATGCAAGTTTGTAAATGCATCTGTACCTGGTATTCAAAAGTAAATTAAAATCTAAGCCAGATATACATTACATATCAGTCTGGCCTGAGACGCTAACGACTAGCCGCGCAACCGTTTATCAAGTTTCAATTTGAACAAGACTCTGGTTCCGGTTCATTGTACACCTGTCAATCCTTCGGCCCCTTCTGTGTCGATAGCATACATCATACATTGTACTCACGTGACAATGTAATTATTCTGTCACTCTGTTCATTTACGCCTGATTTCACATTTGAGCATCACCAAATTTGTCTATCCAGAAACTTGTCTCTTGTAACTTATCTAGATGATGTATGGGTTTTAATTAGCCGATATTCCTATGCCAGCGTATTACTCTTTACAAAAAATATAAACACAAAAAACTATTCGATTAGAAAGAAAGCAATGTAAACTGGTGAATCCACCTTTTTATAGTTTTTATTTGAAAAGGAGTTGAAGTATTCATAACACATATGGCTGCATGACTTATAAAACGTCATGTCGGTGCCCTAGATTTGTTGAAATGCAATCCTATCCGTTCTGCGTTAGGAAGTAAGCTCTTTTCAAATTCTGACAGAATAGCAGAATTGTGTTAAAACTGCATAGGAGTAGACTAAAAATGGCATTTCCTAAGCTGTTCAATGAAAATGTTTCTTAGTAATGTGTTTGATTGGCGTTTGGCGCCGTACCAAAGGTTACAAAAAGCGCTACGATACAACTACAACACAAACACAGGACATCACAACAAATCGGCGTCCTGATGCCATTTAGCCCAGAGAGCACAAGAGCGCTGGAGGCTCCCATCCAAACACTTGCCTCTGCGAAGCTAGGAATGTTTAGTTAGAGTATTTATAATATAAAATCACACATAGTAGATAGGAAATGTTTCTTACAAGCGTGGGATTTAAAGCTTAGTTATATTTCTCTTTTTAGGCTATATCTTTTTATTCAACGTTTACTGTAGGGGTTTATGGTTAAGCGAGTTAGGACACATCCTGTTAGATTATCCTATGGACACATCTGTCTTCACACAGGACGTACATCTGTACAATTGAAAGGTTTCTCGTCTGTGGGTTTATGTGTTTAGTTAGAATTCTCTTTTCTCCCCGTCTGTATTCACCATATTTGAACAGAAATGTGTATTGTCAGTTAAGTAGCATCACTCTTCTTTGTGGATTTGTATTTTTACATTCTTTCACATAGGTTTTTGACCAGTTTATGCTTTGGGAGCTATAGCTGGATTGCACATTGTTCGCACTTTGTAGACTGGACTTTTCACCAGTGCAAATGATCATATGATGAGTTACCTGTCCCTTCTGACAACATCTGCTTTCACACATTAAACACTGGAAACGTTTCTCGCCGTTGCGAGATAGGACATGTTGAGTTAGACTATCATTCTGGGCACATCTGTATTCACACTTTGTACACTGGAAAACTTTCTCTGTGGAGTGAGTAAGGAAATGTCAAGTAAGTCTAACCTTCTAGGCATATCTGTATTTACATATTGTACACCGGGTAGGTTTCTCACCGTTGTAATTTCTAATGTGATCAAATAGAATACTCTTCTGTGTACATGTGTTTCTCACCGGTGTGATTAAGGAAAGTTAGACGTCACTTCTGGGTACATGTATATTTGTTCAAATTTTTCTCACCGGTTTGGGTTCTAATGTGTTTCATTAGATTTCTCTTCTTAGAACAAGTATCTTTGCACATTGTACAATTGAAAGGTGTCTAGCCAATGTGAGTTAGGAAATGTCGAGTTAGACTTCTCTTCTTAGTACATCTGTATTCACATAGTGTACACTGGAAAGGTTTCTCACCTGTGTGAGTTAGGAAATGTTTAGTTAGACTACACTTCTGGGCACACCTGTATTCACAGAGTGTACACTGGAAAGGTTTCTCACCGGTGTGGGTTCTAATGTGTACAGTTAGATCACTCTTATGAGCACATGTATATCCACACAGTGTACACTGAAAAGGTTTCTCACCTGTGTGAGTTAGAAAATGTTTAGTTAGACTACACTTCCGGGCACACCTGTATTCACAGAATGTACACTGGAAAGGTTTTTCACCAGTGTGAGTTCTAATGTGTTCAGTTAGATTACCTTTAAGTGAACATCTGTATTCACAGATGGTACATTGTAAAGGTTTTTCGTCAGTGTGAGTTAGGAAATGTCGAGTTAGACTTCTCTTCTTAGTACATCTGTATTCACACAGTGTACACTGGAAAGGTTTCTCACTTGTGTGAGTTAGGAAATGTTTAGTTAGACTACACTTCTGGGCACACCTGTATTCACAAATTGTACACTGGAAAGGTTTCTCACCGGTGTGGGTTCTAATGTGTACAGTTAACTCACTCTTATGAGCACATGTATATCCACACAGTGTACACTGAAAAGGTTTCTCACCTGTGTGAGTTAGGAAATGTTTAGTTAGACTACACTTCAGGGCACACCTGTATTCACAGATTTTACACTGGAAAGGTTTTTCCCCAGTGTGAGTTAACATATGTCGAGTTAGACGTCCCTTCTGAGTACATGTATATTCGCACATTGCACACTGGAAAGGTTTCTCACCGGTGTGAGTTCTAATGTGTATAGTTAGATCACTCTTCTGAGCACATCTATATCCACACAGTGTACACTGGAAAGGTTTCTCACCTGTGTGAGTTAGGAAATGTTTAGTTAGACTACACTTCTGGGCACACCTGTATTCACAGAGTGTACACTGGAAAGGTTTCTCACCGGTGTGGGTTCTAATGTGTACAGTTAGATCACTCTTATGAGCACATGTATATCCACACAGTGTACACTGAAAAGGTTTCTCACCTGTGTGAGTTAGTAAATGTTTAGTTAGACTACAATTCCGGGCACACCTGTATTCACAGAATGTACACTGGAAAGGTTTCTCACCAGTGTGAGATCGGATATGTATAGTAAGATCACTCTTTGATTTACATATGTATTCACACATTGAACACTGAACAAAATTCGCATAATCGGATTGTTCAACCGTATTATCTTCGGATAGAACTTTGTTTTTGTATTTGGACACTTTTGGCAGATTTGATGGTGTGGTACTCATTCCATTTTTCAGTTTCACAGGCAAAACCACCCCACGCGTATCAATCATATGGGTTCCTAACTTTTTGTCAGAAACAAACTGGAGGTCTGGGCACAAATCACATGGAAACAAGGTTTCACCTACAGAAGAGAATAAAAGTCATTTTTTAAATCTGTTTAAAAACAAAATACGCCCGGATATACAATAACTGCTGGAAACAACGTTTATTCTTAGACACCAATATGCATACATGTTATCCAGAACAACTCGAGATTCAGGTCTACCTAGAAACTTGTCTCTGAGAATTAAACTATAAAACATAAGACAATTTATCGGCTTAAATAAGTCGATATCCCTGTGCCAGTGTGATTACTTTTGACTAAAATATACATATGTTCTCTTGCAAAAATTGATAAAGGGATGGAAATTGTATTAAACATGATTTTATTCGAGGGAAAACACATTAAACCTATGGCTTATATTGTGTCTCTGTATAAAGAATAACAAAAAAGTATTTAAATTAAGTGACTATCAAGTGCATTGCAAGTTAGCGGCTGAAACTAATTGGGGTTTTGGAACCAGATGGCGTCACCAGTATGTTTAAATAGACGACTCAATTCAATGCGACATCTTGGCACAGTGCATACCTGTGTAAAATTTAATAAGAATACAGCTGGAAACAAACTTTCAAAAAGGGAATTTGTCACCAGGTGGAGCCGCATGAAGGTGCCTTACGGTCACGCTTAATCCCATACAACTTCACATACAACATGCATAGACCATAGATTTTAGTAGAATATATAGTGCATAGAGTATGGTCTTGAATAGAATGTGATTAAACAAGGTAAACAAGGGCGGTATGTGTGTCGAGAAAAGTGTACAAACTGAAAATTCGATAGTCGATAGTTATGATACCAGGGACAGGTGACTAACATCTGTCACAAGTGTCTCAGGAATAAAAACCGCTAGTGGTTCAAATACGCCAGTAGCTGAATTCAAAGATTGCTTGTAAGTTTGTTTCTGGGTTTACGCCAGAGGCGTTCTCTATGTCATTTCGCTTAAACAAGAGCGTGTAAGCTCAATCATCGAAGGTAACCATTGTAAACGAGTCTGACAACATGCAAGACATTTACATAGACTTAATAAAACAGGATACCACAACAGAACGGAATCCAATGCCCTTGGGTCAGAGGGAACAGGACCTAGATACAGGAACGTACTGGAACAAATGTTAGGTGTACAGTTACCTTTCGTGTCAGTACCTTACAGAACACCTCAACATTACAACCTATTTATTGAAAATAACAGTCAGCTTTCGGAGATATCTTTACTCCATTTTTAGGTTTATAGAAAAACATGCATCGTTATGTCTTACTATGTAGCTGGAGATGGAGTGAGTATATCTCCGAAAGCTGGCATCATGTAGCACAAAAAGGAGGTGTATTTTTGTCGTGTTATTTAGAGTAAGTATTATCACACATCTCCATACTCGAGTGTATTCTTTTTGCTGTAGTAGAGGTTTTAGTTTTATTTTCCCTTTAAACGTGTCTTAGGATGGGTATCTTCATTTATAAAAGCCATTCACTAGAACGTATGTAAAAACAACCTTCATTTACAAAAGTGATGGGCCAAATTTTCTAGAATTAGTTCAAACCTGTTGCAAATATCTTAAGGATTAGTAGATACACCGTATCTGTTAATGCAGGTATATAAAAAAAATCCAAGTAAATAACAGGAAATATAGGTCATCATTTTACTCTTACCTATACATTTTTTCTTCTTTGTCGGCATAGGAGTCAACTCCTTTTCACTCCCCGAATCAAGTTGAGCTCTTCGTCTCTTTCTAGCGTCATGTTCCTGCTTAATAAGTGGTTTTACCATGATTAATCCTGTGGAACAAAATTTAGGTCGTGTTTAACATAAGTTAACATGTTGCTACACATCATAAGCAATACATAATTTTAGAAAACATCAGTGTTTGCCATAGACCATGATTGATTGATTGATTTGTAAATTAACCCATGTCACGGTGTGTCCGCGTATATTTACACACGCAGTGAATTATGAAAATAATTGTTAATATTATATTTAACTAATATTTAACCTCTAAACAGGTGCGTTAATATTTTTTCAAAATAGACTGCTATTTCTTATACTAGGGCGGCATTTTTCTACCACAGCCTAAATTGTCAAGAATTGCATTATACTACCATGTGATCTCGGCATCATCAGCCACACTTCCGTTAGGGCACATATACTATACTCAGGTTGTCTTTAACATAACCTAAAAATGACATGGCTTAGAGCGTGTAAGCAGACTAAAGAGCTTAAGAAGGTAAATTTAAAATACCTTCTTTATTTTAAAATGTATACTTTAACATGTAGGATATTCAATGTTTATACGGCAAAATCGTCTAGCTGCAAACTCCAACAGCATATCTTGAGCAAAATATACTCGTTGCTTTGTTTGTATTTTACATCTAGATATCTCTAGTGTCAATTCTGAGCGCGGAAGTATTCAACAGAACCATGTTACCTCCCTTACCCAACATGTTCAAATCAATGTTTAAATTCTATGTTTACCAACAATTGCAGCCATAGCGTTATTTAATAGTAATATTTAATTGCATTTTAATACATAGTCGTAGACTAATTGAAATCCAATTAAATAATCTTTTCAACTGGCCTGCCCTATTTAACAGTAAATATAATGTACAAACGCTAATAATTGCTCCAATTATAATATATTCTGTTGATACATTATTTATAGTACTGCTTTGTTTTTTCCATGACCGTAGATTCGCTGAAAAATACAAAGAACGCAACTGAATTTAGATTAAATAGATGTGTAGCCTACCATAGCATCAACGGCATATATATAATTAAATATAACTAGACGATTCAAGTTAAATGTAAGATGATTCTACCTAAATGTAAAAAACGATTTTCTCAAACAAGCGTTAGGACATTTGGCAGTTAGAAGTTTTTACCTTTGTTTTGTTTAGCTTAAAATCTTAAGTTCTGGCATCATTTCGAAATGTGACGGACAAATCTGTCAGAACATTGTTATAACCAGCATGTCGAGTGAAATAGTCTCGCAATATTTCAAGTGGTGAGTCCTAGCACATGACTGCATAGACTTTCTGTATGCAATATGATTTTTTGTTGTCTTTATCAACTTAACTTTCAAATAAGAAGTAATAGAACAATTACGTTATTTTAGGACTTACCTCACACGACAAGTATAATGTAATCGCTAAGCAACGACCGTTTGCCCAAAATGTTTAATTGAACTGCTGTTTAAATGCCTTTTCTACCACTCTATGACGTCAAACTGGTTTGAAAACTGGTTTTATGAAACGAGCACTCACCAAAGGTAAGCTGCAAAAGTGTACAGAAGCCGCGTTCCGGGCGGCCTTAGCTGTCCATTCACTTAGCTTAGCATGATGCCAGTGGCATTTTCCAAACTCGTGCTTGCTATGTGTTTCTATCGGCTTAGTGCGTGGGGCACATGGCATTCAACCAGACTGTTTTTTCGCCTGCTCTGCACAGTTAATGACAGAGAGTGTTTACCCTGATAACAAAGTCATATGGATTTAGATATCAGGATGTCCCTTCACGGCTGCAGGGGACTTTAGTCTTTCAATCTTAAGGTGGTGCTAAACCAACCACAAATTGTTAGTGTAAAATAAGAGCCTGGTTCAGTTCAGTGCATTACACATTTATTTAGTACACAAATCATATACCAAAAGCTTCCTCGTATGCCATGTGATGGACAAATGCTACTATTTAGAATTATTCTAATCACACCACTTAGCTCATTATGAGAAGAACAATAGGTGACTAATATATCCCATAGATCACTGTAATCTGTTATCTAGTGTCAGTAAAAATTTAAAATTACAGGAACCCTACTGGGAACTAGGTGGAAACAAAATTCGAGAACTCGATCTACAGAGATGTGGAAGGTACTCGCCGTCAAAATACTATATATGTAAGTGCGTAAGGAGACTAACACTTCAAGAAATTCTAACTGCGAATTCTGTTATGTAGCTATCGAGGCTTGTTGCATTCGTCAAAGATGATATCCTTGTATTTTAGTACATAGGAATTGGCCTAAATTTAGTGTGACAGCTCTACCACTTCCGCGAGAAAGTTTGCGTTTGTTACATGTGCCAAAAGTCAAACTTAACGAATTGCTTTTGGTCAGTTGTTCCATGGAAGGTATAACAGAAGGAATAACATTTCCCCTTATCAGGCAGGAAAGACAGATGCCATATACCTCAGTTCTATAGAAAGCTAACTAGATTTAACCCCCTCGCCCCGGCATATGAAAAAAAAAACTAGAACTAATTACTTCAGCCATCAGTCTTTCGGGAAGATGCTTCAATTCTGTTTTGTGTGGATAAAGTGAGTTGAAGGTATTTAATAGCCATATTGTCCTGCACCTACTATATGTTAAAACGGATCTGATACTTGATGCTATCAATGAATTACTTATATCAAATGATATTCATTGGCAGTGGCCATGAGATGTACATGTGGTTTCAAAGAAAGTGTAACAGTTGCGGAAAACATTACACCCCCTTAGTACCTACACAATTGAAGAGCATCTGACAGCCTATTTATATCTATATTTCATTTCATTTTCATTTATTTATTCATACTTACCATCAAAGGGTGTTAAATATATTTTACAAATACACATGG
>JAVFBZ010033474.1:0-10953 GCA_032466195.1 Katharina tunicata
CAATTATTACATATAGGCGTTACCTAAACTCCAATAGTCGTTTGCTCTCTCATTGGTCAATAATATATATACATTTTAAAAAAACACATCATTACATTACGCTTGATGACATTTGTATCTGAAGCAGTTATATTTACGTCATTTGAAACAATCGAAACAGCACCTGAACTTCTACAAAACCCAGGATTTGAACAGGATAAATCTCACTGGGAAACACGTTGGAATTTCAAATATGACATCACATCTGAAAGCCACAGCGGCTCTAAAGCATTGAAAGTCTCCGGCAGGTAAATATAGAAATGTAAAAAAATGATTTTCAATACAGAAAAAAAATTCATATTCGTCAAATGATTGGTAATAGGCGAACCATGCAGTTATAAAAACGTACGACTGAGTTAGTTATAAATATACGAAACATTCATACCAGTTATGACGAATGTTGAACATTTCGACAAGAATTAAAATCTATACCAAAGAAGTAGATAAACACTTTTGAAGAAAGAAATGTATTCTCCGTAGACCAATCTTATATTTTATGGCGCTTCGAGGAAGATGTAAATCCCAAGTACAGGGCCAAACACTTAAAAACAAAATCAACGTTTACATCAATCCGTGTTTTTATGTAGAACGATGTACTACCAAGGCCCCACTCAGACTATTACCTTAGGAGAAGGGAAACGATACGCCATAGAATGTTGGGTTACACTACTAAACACTAATGCCAAACCCCTACAGTACATTGGGATAGAGGTGATTTTGACTATTAACAATCGCACCATTTGTGACCCGCTTCGCGTAGCATCAGTTGTACGACAGATATAAAGAAGTGAGACACACAAGATTGTCCTAATTATGGGTTCAGCAAATCCCTGAAAACTTGATAATTAAAAAGGTATAGTTCCTGGCGTCATCTTTCAGGAGAAACTAAATGGCGTGTTGATACCTTATAGGTGAAGTCTCAGAAGATTCCAGAAAAACCTTTGGGATGTAATATTACCTCATGGTTTTATATACACGTGTATCTACAACGTATAAGGTTAAATGATTTTCCCTTGCTATGCTTCTTTTACAAATCTCGAATGCTTTCTAGTAAGCAAAGGTAATGCCCGGTCATGCTTAATAATGAGGGAACTTCTTTAACTGTAGTAGGGGGCGACATACTTTTAATACAGTCTACCTTTTGTTCCTGAGGCGATATGCCTTCAGCGGACACCCCATATCATAAAAGATCTACTGAATTAGCCGCAAAAACACATTTAACTAAAGTCTAAATTCTCTTAGTTTCTTAAAAATGTTGTCTAAGAGTTCGGCATTTTCAGCAGGGTTTTTGAGAATACAACAATGTCATCAATATACCCCAAAACAAATATTCTTATGTACTCTCGAAAAATTGACTGGGATCTGTTTTTAATCCAAAAGGCATAACCGCCCACTCAAATAAACCTTCAGAACAGATCAAAGCTGTTTTTTGTATATCTTTTGGGTCCATGTCAATTTGCCAGTACGATGATTTTAAATCTAGAGTAGAACAAATAAAACTGCCAGCTTATCTGTCAAAAATATCTGAAATAAGGTGTAAAGTGTATTTATCTGACCTTAATATGCTGTTTAGTGTCCGGTATATACAGAATACAGAATCGTACAGAATTGTCCGGTTTTGGCACTAAGGGGCAAGGTCTTATCACTCCTAGTGACAGCATTTCCTCGATCTGTTCTTGTACGACTTTCTGTTTTGAAAGGGGAGGACGGTAAGGTAGTTGACTAATGGGGATTTGTCTCCGGTGGGTATGGTATATCTCACTGAGGGATGACGTCCAGACTTCTTTTTCTTGTTTTCTTGTGACTCATGTTCTTTATGATGGAGACAGGGATAGGTCGAGCAGATTTAAATTCGATTTCTGCTCTGCCTAGTAGAGATACTGGCAAACTGTCGATAGTAACACTCGCTTCGGCTTTCTGCAGAGGTCCTCATTGAGTCAATTTATTCCAGACATCTAAGTGAATTAATGACGTGTAGAATCCGGTATTTACCAGGGCGTTGACGGTCAGGGTTTCTAGTTACAGTTCGACCGAGTAGCGACGGTATTGCTGCTCGGTCGGTCGCAGTTTCCCTGCTCTTGCGGAGGTCTCTTGTTATTACCGTTCCTATGGTGGTAGTTTCTTCTCATATGTCTCGGGTTCTGTCGGGATTGCTGGTTGTTCTGGCGTTCTTGTTGTAGGGGGTAGGGCAGCTGTGGCGGTTTATTCGTCATCTGTGGTGGTGCTGACTGGTAGTACCAGGGATTGTACGGCATCATTGGCGGTGGCTGTTGGGGTGTAGATAGGTTTGTTCTACAAAACCTGCGTGTATGACCATATTTCCCGCAACGGAAGCATTGTCTCGTCTCCTTCTTACCGGTGAAATTGGCCGATTTCAGAGCTTTACGTATCTCGGCTCGGATACATTCGTTGATGTCGGGGTTGACCGGTTCGGCAGCACCCAGCTCAATCGGTTCATGTCGTGAGTCGGCATTCATCATTTCAAACAACTCCTGGGAGGCTTGTTTTTCTTCAACATACTTTATCGAGTCGTCAATGCGTTTTGCTTTCTTGGCAGTAATTACTTTTCGGGCTAAGTTGCGATCTCTCAGGGCTTGAACATAGGCTCGTAGTACCAGGCGCTGGGAATCATTGGTATCTTCTTTATACGCCCTTCCTGCAAGATATTGGAAGCGTCGATTGAGGCGGTAATCGTCTCATCCGGTTTCTGAACGATATTGTCCAGCTCCACTTTCAATCGTTCTTCCTCAAGGTCGAAGAAAAATCGGGTGGTTATATGCTCGCTTGGTTCTTCCCACGTCACATCATCTCGGGCTTCGTTCTTGAGGAACTGTTCGGGATCCCTATGCAGCAGTCCTGTTGAGGCGCCGGAGGCTAATCTGGCGAGGGCACCTTTCCTTGTGAGTTGATCACTCTGTAGCGCCATCTCGACGTCGTGGAGCCAATACCTTACTTTTCGAGGTGAAACGCTCTGCATCTTTGGCAGGGGTTCAATTAGGGTGGTGATTGTTTCTCGGTGGATGCGCCGGTCTTCATGGGCGTTGGTGTCATCTCTCACCGTCAGGACCAGGCCGTTAATTCCTTCCCAAATCTGGACTAGTTCGTCACGGCGAACTGGTTCTGCCATTTTTTTCTTGTTTAGTGGTTATAGCGTGTAAAATTGACAAGTTTCGTCGGGGCAGCCACCGTAAGTTTCGACAGCTTCTGGTTGTGCGACTCGAGAGAGAAAATGACAAGTCCAGGCGTAGAAGCAGATGTGGAGATTTAACCTTGCAGACGTGAATACAGCATACAATATTACAGTTGAAATTACAAGCAATCTGCGGAAGTTTTAGGAACGAAATTAATGACCAATTTGGAGCTTAAGAGTTTTAGCGAAATTAACTCTGTAAGCGGGAAGGAAATCTCAAGAAGCTCACTATCAGAGAGACGTGATATGACTCAATTTTTGTTCTCAACCTGCCAAGCGTATCTTACAAGCCACTATTTAAACTCAGTGTTAGGTCGTTTAAATGTCACCTGGAGCTACACTTGTAGTTTATGGAGGAAGTCCTAATAATATATTATTTGATGCCTTGTTTCATAAGACTATCAACATACCTGGACAATCTTGCCCATTGGTCAAGTTATTAATTAAAAACATGTTTACTATTTGTACAAGACATGATAACAATTAGCTTACTAGTAAATAACTACAACCGATTAGTAGTGAGAAGTTTTATGAGGATTTGGAAGTTAATCTGGAGCCGAATAATGTCTGGCAATTCGAGCGATTAAGGCCACATACATGACATACATCTATCTATAGTAAGGGCTAATATTAACTTTACATGGTCCAGTGAAGCGAGTGGTTCAGTGAAGCGAAACAGAATGACTAAATTATAAAATACAAAAGCCATGTCATTTTTAAATCTAACTAAAATTATATTTTATATTTTATATTTTACAAAATGTCAAAAACCTAAAGCAACCGTGTTATTCATTTTAGACATACATGTTTACATTCAGTAAATACTATGGAACTCGATCTCATGATGCAATTACCTTATTTTGTTTGTTTTTAAATATGGGTAGTCAGAACTGGTCCTATGGTGAAAACGCTGTGAGAGAATTGGTGAAGAATCGGTTATATTCACATGTGATTTTTTTTTTATAGATTTTATTTGTGTTCGTGTCACTATCCCTTTTATGGCCCGTGTTGATTTGAATTGACTTTGGTGGTGACGTCAAAGATTGTTAAATCAAAAACAGTAGAACCTTTTGATATAATTTCCTTACTTACCATGAGGCGACCCCAAGTACAATCCTCCATTTCTTGCAGAACATATTGGTTTTACACCTCTCTTCTTTTTGTGTATTGTTTTCTCCTTTTTGTCACATTTTATACGCAGAATTCCATAAAGCCAATATATACCAGCAGAAGTGATTGATTACAATATGCTGAACCCGCTTACAATAGTTAAACCATATTTGTCACTTCCGAATGCTGAGTCTCTTTCATTGAACCCGATAAACGTTCGCATCAGCTTTTCGGGCTTAATGGAGTATGGGGAGGGGGATTTTAAGGGGAGTTTTCCGGAAATTGTGGAGATCGATATTGTTTTTAACGAAATTTTGTGACATATTGAAGGAGCTAAACAAGAACACACATGCTTAGTTTAAGCAATAGCGATTATGTATATTTTTCTTGTTAGCGCAAAAGTTTTCAATGTGACACCGAATTAAGCGATACAAATATATTTTTCAGATTGAACGTGCGAGCTCACAACATGCTGTGGGCAGTGGCAAGTTTCGTACCAGCCTGGTTGAAGAACATGTCCCCAGTACAAGTCAGACAGGTAGTCGCCAAACTTGTTAAAGATACCACATTGCGATCGAAGGATTGTAAGTTATTTGTTTATTTTAACTTTTTTAAAACTGTTAGGATATGTTCTACGAAAATGCTGTTGTGGACTTAAGTAAATGAGTTACTTTTTCATTGTAACGACTTTGTTCTTAGTTTTAGTATCACTTAGTTTTGTCCTTCGTTTTTATCAAATGTTTAAGTGTTATTTTCAACAAATCAACGGAACACGACATTTATTTTATTGTTACGGGGATTATTGTCATTCGCAGACTTAAACACTGGGACGTAAACAATGAGCTGTTGCACGGAAACTGGTATGAAAGCAAACTAAATAATGCTAACTATACGAAGGACATATTCCGTATGATTCATTAATGGGATCCGAATGTACAGCTCTTCCTGAATGACTACAGTGCAGTTGGATGAGGGGGCGCTACTCAAGTAATCTGTTGCACAGTTTCAGAAATCAATAGATCAGTCGTCACGGGTTTCTTGGATGAGGTACACTTCTGTGCTTATGGAAGACGTTGCACTTAAAGGTGTATCAGTTTTGCTCCTCTTAACATTATTGAGATGTATATTTTTTTAAATTTTTGACTGCAAAGACATGCCGTTACAACTAAAGATCGCCGACACAACGGATTATTAACCTTGGGGAAAAAATAAAAAATAAAATCCGACAACCATAATCCATCTGTCTTCCTGTCAGTTGCGACCGCACCTTGGCCGAGTTGGAAGTCTTTTGGCCTGATATATCCACCTTATTTAAAGTACGGCAAAGTTTTGTTGCGACCTAAGTTACACCACGGAAGTGTACCAGTCTTTGAGCTGATCAATGGACGAGTTTCCCTATTGCTTTCTCGAAATTATTTAATTAGCTAGGCGAAGTTGCCACACTGATTTATGTGTTTGTTTACAAAATGCCCATTAATAAAGTATTAATTTCTTTCCAGGCATATAGTCAACAGGGGGCAGCCTTTAAAAACTCGATTCCTAACATACACGGGATGGGAGTACAAACACACTTCCCGGCTTTTACTGCACCCGACCCGACTCTTATTTTGGTTTGTTATAATAAATTGACCTTTTATAGCCAATTAAAGTATACGGTGATATTAGAACTATCTGCGTAAAATATAATGTTTGAGCAGTCTTTGGGCTTTACATTTTTAGAAAACTGCCTGGTGTATAATCAGTACGACTTTGAAATAAAACCGCTTTATGCATGTAGGTATATACGTTTATTGTCTAACAGCAAGAACAATTTACTCGACGTAACACTAATTCATCCTGAATTAAGTTGATTTCTAATAAAGCAGACTTTGACCCTTTTTGGGTTCGCTCAATGTATAATCATTTCACTTTACTGATTAAATGGATATAGAAAAACAACATTTTTATCTTCGTGTTCGTATACAACGATTGGATCGTTTACAAGAAGCTGGTCGTCCTCTGTGGGTCACAGAACTAGACTTACAGACGAACGACGAGCACCAAAGGGTTGACTGGTACGAGACAGTTTACAGAGTACTGTTCAGTCACCCTGCGGTGGAGGGAATCATACTGTGGGGGTATTGGAGTGAAACACATTACGCTGGCGAAAAAGCTGCCACGGTTTCTGGGATGGAATTCAGGGTACATAATGACTTATTATGTCGGAAAAGTCCCGTACAATATACGCGAAATTTCCTTCGTTTCTAGATCTCTAGCTAAGGGCAGTATGTTTCCAGATCATATCAGTGAAATACCCTTGAGCAAAACACAAATCAATCAATCAATCAATCAATCGATCAATCAATCAACTAACCAACCAACCGACCAACCAACCAACCGATTAATCAATAAATAAGGCACTGTTTGGTTTCAGACTTTTTAAGTAAAATATTTCATTACGATCTAAGTCAAAGGCTATTATCTGTAAGGCACTATTCAGTTCCTATTTAATGGGGACTTTTGTCCCGTGAACTACCGATGTGCATTATTTGTAGGCGATATTCAATCATTACTGCATTTACTTTGTTTTGAGGTCAACGCAGCCGGCACTCGCTACCTTTATCCCATTTAGGAAGAATGGAGAACGAACACTACGCATGCTCTTTCCTCCGGAAGTGATTTTACTGCGCGTGGTTTCCATGGTGGATACGAGGTGAAGGTCAAGGTGAACGGGAAGGTCACAAACCTCAAACTGTAAATGCAGCGGTTAAAAATTAAACCGGAATAACAGCAATGTCTTATAATTCTAACAAATGTATCAAAAAGCTGCTTGTGAGCGTTATGGCAGATCCCTTATTTATACAAGTTTGTGTTTTCTACAGAATAACCATTTGTAAATCTCCAGTTGATTTCATTTGACTTAAAAAAATAGTTCGTTGTTCTCACTTAATATATTTGGCTGTTAAATTGATAATATAATTGAGGATTTTACAGCAACCAGAAGTCAGTGGTTCTATTTAACTCTATGCCCATATTTTTTTCTCTCAAGTGGGCTAAACGTGATACTAGGGCTGCATTTGTATAAGACGGTCCAATGATTAATTTCGGTGACGGACCTTGTATGTAATGATTGGGCAGTTTGAATATACTAGTATAGCTGTGAACGTCAGAGCGAGGCTGCTGAAACTTGACCTGATTAATCGGCATATGAAGAAATTTAAAATCCTTCACGTGACTTGATTATCCTGTTGCATTGGTCATTCAAGCTAATGTTATGATAAAAAGTTATATTTTATTTCTTCTGTTTCGTTGCTGTTACCTGCTCTATGTCGATTTGTAATTGCGCGAAATGCACTAGATATCCTATAGTATACGTTTATCTACATGCGATACAAGTATTGCCTGCAGCGGTATATTTCCAAATGGGATAAAAAAAAAACAGTCAGTCATTAAACTAAAGCCGATTATCGGAGAGGACGGAAGTAACCGGAGATAGGCAATGTTTAACCAGAATGACTAACGCTGGTGATTTGCCTACAGGCTGCAAACATTACAATCCAAGGGGCACAACTCTGTGAGAAAAATCTAAGTATGTATTTGTATTTGGATAAACAGCGCTGAAGAAGAAATACCGTCTCATTTCGGCTTAAGTAAACCCGAGCAAATGATGAGAATATGTCAGTTTACGTCAAATAATAAGGGTTATTTGGCTGAAATTGACGATTTTAAATCCTCTTGCTACTCTCGTTAAAATAAGTTTTTAAATGTTAACGATGCGCGAGGTGGTCATTTTTAATACGTTAATATCCCAGAGAATTCAATTCTTCCAAAGATAATTCGAAATCACTTACTTGGGGAAGTTAAAATCGGTAAGTCAAAAACTTAAAATTACACGTTTTTGTTTCGTAATGATCTGTATCGTTATACATGGGGTACGTAGTAGACCAATGCGATATTATATTGGTTTTACTCCACACTTAAGCCTAAGACAGCAAAGAAGACAACACCATACATTTACGAGACAACAGTCAGGTCATTACATCGGAATCCTGGTGAAATTTCCACCTGCGCATTACTGTGAAACTCATTCGACGGACGTAGAGAGTTGAATTGTATCTACTTCGTATAATCTCAGCCTTCGCTTCATTTAAATCGCCTATTGATTTGAAACTCGAAAAAATATTTGTGTTTGATCTGGTACACGTCAGTCCATACTTTGTCAATTTCTACCTATTATGAAATGAACAAATATCAAATATTAAGATAGGACTGTATCAGAAGCATTTCGATCAAATCCTGCAGTTTATTGATTTTGTTCAGTGTTCAGTGATAGTGGAAAATGATGTTCCTCTAAGTACAGATATTGAAACAAGAAATATATCCCTGTTCAAAAAGTGAAAAAAAAAAAAATTGTAAGGGGAAATTGATGTTCCTCTAAAATATGGACAGTAGATTGAGAATTATCGCTTTGTCTAAAAGTTTTAAAATTTAGAATTCAAATAGAATATAAAAAAGTTTAGCTTCAGTTTCTTCGATCAATATTCGCCTATATTTTATTTGCTATACTATAGGTTGGTTTTCATCTGAGAATTATAACATGTGCTACCAATTTAAAGGGGACAAAACTCTGCTTGGCAATGCACAGTTTTTCCGCCTTTGATGCTTGTTACGTTCAGTTAGGAATCATAACACTAGGACTCCTAGAAGAGACGAATTACCGTTTTGCCCTGTATGGATAAATATAATATATTATATTGGACTAAAGTGTGTTTTGTGCAAGATACAGACACAATTGATGCATGCTCAAATGGATTGATGATATTGCTTCCTTATGTCGCGCGGGTGGTTGGCAGGGGCTTCCTTTTCTGTGATTTTCACTGGGCTTAGGGACATCGTTTTGTAGTTAACTGCTGCACAAATTGTCCGATTTCGTTAGGTGAAACGTTGATGTAAATATGTTTTACTGTTTTATGAGGTAATATATGTCAAGTTTGTGTAATTGTACATACAATTAATGACGACTTGCTCCACACGGTGGGGCTACTGGATTATCAGGGGAGGGGGGGCAAGCAAACTAATATCATTCGGTCAATTTTACGTTAACCCGCAGATCGCTAAATGGGAACGGAGAAATGATATTGGCTGATGTATATCTACATATTGGTTGGCTTTCAACTGAAGTCGAGTTTTTCCAATCTGGCTTCTGATCTGGTTCTGACTGGTATAAAATGTGTGTTCATGTGAATTTTAGGAATTCCAATTAAAACATCTCATGAAAAAAAATAAAATAAATAATAGAATCATGGAGCCCATTTATCTTTGTAGTCCTGTTTAAAGTCCTATCCTGGTCCTGTGGTGTCTTTGTGCCGTCCAGGGTGGTTTCCTTGACCGATTATATTGGCAACCAAGAAACAATCTTTATGTTGCTCTAAGACTAAGATCCAAGAAAATATGTTTTTTTTTCTTTCCAGGGTTGTCAAAAAAGGTACAAAGTTTATTACACTTTAAAATATTGGTGATCCAGAAAAAATACAAAAAAAAAACCCACTTAAAATTCCAAAGCCATAAGAAAATAAGTAATAAGTTGTCTGTAGAAATATGCTAAAATAAACAATGAATATACTGGTAAATATCTCTTAAAAATCACGGCCAGATGCATTTTATTAATCTACGTTTTATTGGCTAACTTTGCACTTTAAATTGAAAAGCGGTGTTCCTGGGAAGTAGTCATTTTGGATCAAGAAATATTCCTTTGTCCAGAAATTCAAAACGTTTCATTGAAAGTGGGAGGCCATGTTGGTCGTTACTAGGTATATTGGATCAAGAAATCATGCATCATGATTTGTCAAAAAAATCACAAATCTTTAGTTCTAAAAGAATATGAAATGATTGAATTCAATTTCTTAGAACAAAATCCATCATTACTCTTTCTGCTAGTTGATGAAAATGTAAATATTTTATGTTAACTGATGATTTATTCATACACCTCCAAATAATGAGCATGCATTAGCTAATGGCTTAATGTGTACGGTTTGATTAGAGTTTGGATTGGTAGTGTCATGGTTGCAATAACAAGAAAGCGTTCGATGTTCGCGTGTGATGGCCGTGTATGCTTTTGGCAATGTACCTATTCCAATTTCTCATCGTTTTACACTCATATATTCCAATCATTATTGAATGGCCTACGTTGAGCTGATATATGTAATATATTATTATTTTTAAAACGGCCTCGAAAATACAATGTGAGTCTCTCCTCTTCCGCAAGATTAAGGCTAGTCTTTAATGGTTTAACAGCCATTGGTTGGATTGCACTGAGATGTCGTCTTCATAGCAAAAACAGTGTCTTTTCAAATAAGCTGGAAAATGGGAATATGGGTCCTATCCTGTCCTTGACTCAACAGGCGCATTGCTTGACTCAACAGACAGCGGCATCATGATGCTCATTAGCGGCGGTAGAACCAAATAGCACTAACCACCCTCTAACCAACCCTCTCACCAACCACCCTCTGCCTAGACACTTAGACCGACTTAATACGAGTAAATCTATACATTACAGGAAACCCTATAACAAATAAAGGGCTCGAACTCTCATCAGCTTCTTGTCAACTGTGATGCTTTGATCTATACTGATTGAA
>JAVFBZ010033496.1:0-10953 GCA_032466195.1 Katharina tunicata
AATATTACAGGGTGATTCTGATGTTTTCGTACAGGTACTGATTCTGTAGGCTGGTCTACATTATAACTGTTAAGTTTTCTGAGGTTAGATTAATTATAGTAGTGCCTATATAGTGTGTTGGGGTAACTTTATCCTAAGAAAAATGAGACAAACCTAGTCATGGCGCACATCATTCTTAGGAATAAAGCCGCCACATATTAAATTATGTATGTATGTATATTTGATGGACGAAAAGTAATTGTGTGAGTTTCACCATATGATTTTCTATAACATTCTACAGCCACCTTGACATTTACCGCTAGGCTGAGAAAAGCTGACATGGCTTAAGACAGTTGACAATTCAAACTCTAAGGGTGTGATTGAAATTAACCGAGCAATATTGATTTTTCTGATAGCTATGCGATAGCAGATAAATGTATTTTAAATGACATTCTGAAGTCGTTTAATCAGTTGTCAAAGTCTGGGTCCGTATTCCCCATGTAACTTAAGTATTTCTTAATGTTAACAAGAACTTAACCAAATTCAAACCTCTTTAAAATACATATACACTAATTTTCTAAACTTTTTTTGTGGCAAAACGCCAGATTACAAGCGAAACTTTAAAATAGAAACTATTAAAGTTATTTAGCATTTAATTTGTTTTCATTAGAAAATAAAAGTGTGACATTTGGCTCTAAGTATATTTTTACTGTAAGAAATACTTTAAGAAATAACCACTATATTGTTTAATGGGGAAAAATGGAGGTTATACTGTATATGTTAGTTTTAGCGGATTCAGTCAATTCTATTCGTCTGGATAAACCATATAGGGCTTAGTTTTTTAACCACTTACATGAAGTCTATGTACAATTGATGTTCAGTCTGTGTACAATTATTTATATCACCAGCGGCAACCCCAAAAATCCTATTTATGAGAAAACTCCAACGACGTTGAACGATGTATGAATGTATGAATGATGTGTTAGTAAGCCATGTTCTTAATCTGAAACATCAGTTGAAAGGTCACTTGACCCCTATGATGTGCCAGTGATAGTTATTTAATGTTGTACCATTTAGCTTTCATGTAAGATTTAGGGATCTTTGAAGTCGGGTTTTAACGTTACCTGCCAGGCATTACAGTCCGAGGAAAGGGATAAAGCTATGGACAGAGCAGTGACATTACTTCCTATGTGTCAGAAATACCAGTGTCTGTATCCAAGTAGATTGAACCTGGTATACAGTTACAATTATAGACATAAATCAGGTCAACTGGACAAACGATTTTATTAACACTGACGTTGCAACTCCAACCTGGAGTCTTCAACAGAGTACAGATAGCTGTTACACTTTGCATTTATATATATCTACAAGACAATGTACATAGCTAACAGCTTGGGTGTGAGTAAAATTCACCTATAAAAGCATGCTTTTTTTTCACTCAAACCTATCCAAGCTGTTTCAACTAAGAACAGCTTTTTAAAAAGCAAGCTTTTACAGGTAAATTTACTCACACCCAAGCTGGTAGCTATGTACATTATCTTGTGGATATATAAGTGTAGCAGCTATCTGTACTCTGTTGAAGGCTCCAGGTTGGAGTTGCAATATCAGTGTTAATACAATCGTTTTTCCAGTTGACCAGATTTATGTCTATTATTGTATCAGTCAAAAACCTGAATGTCTGACAACCTACACAGTTTTATTTTGGAATACAGTGTTTGTTAATAAATATGCTGTAGACATACACGATCAGGATTGAAGAATAACCCAAGTAATGTGGCTTCGGTGTCTGTAGAGCATTGTTTACTGCTGGATTGTTGGCTGTCCTCCGTGATGTTGCTAAGTTAAGAGTCGCTAGGTAGCCCGTTTAATTTGTTGTCTTGTTGTGTGTCCTTTCTTATATTTGTTTTTTGTCAGCGACGTTATTAGTGCTTTCCTAGTTTAACCCACTGGACAAATAAGCTAACCAAAAATAACTTGAACCAATTTTTTTACTTTCGGGGTATATTGATAAACAGAGTTTCTGTCTTGTTAATAAGACCGTTTTCAAACACTGGACGTCACTGTAGAGTGGAATAACGTAAAGTATGTCACCAAACAATAAAAGCAAATGAACAAACGATCTTTACCGTTTATGGTTCAAACCTTCGATAGTTTGATTCAGCCAAGAGGTGCCCTTGCATTTTTCAGAAATCATTGCAACCCATGAGTGACTCGGGAGACCCTGTTCTGGCTTTTATTCCCGGTTTTTTCACCAAACACTTGAAATTAGAAAGCAAATGAACAAACTACTATAAAATTAGTTCAACGTAATATTTTGTATATGTTTGTGAAGAATAATCCCACTGGCACAAGGATACCGACTTATTTAACTCGAATAATCATCTCATGTTCTATATAAATTCTAAGAGACAGGTTTCTAGATAGACCTGAATCTCGAGTTCTTCCAGATAACCAAAAGGCGCATCTCGAGTAGGGACAATACATGTTAAGTGTAAATTGGAAGATATTGTTTCTTTACGACCCAAAAAAGGAAGACATAATATAACATCACTGTTGTAGTCAACAAGTTTTATTTGTGGCCGTACAATACAACAATAAACGTCAACAACAACCTATGTAATATATAGAGATATTTTATATTAACATTTGATAGTAAAGCCTACAAGTGAATAAATATAGGTTAATATTTGATTTTCTAGTTTATATTTTGTTGTTGCCAATTTCATTAACCGAGGCTTAACAACGAACTTTCGTCACAACTACGATATATTTCGCCCCACTTACGCTCCTAGGTAAAAAAAAGTATCTCTGCCATTATAAGTTAACAAACATGACTCTAATTTCGATTAAAAAGAATGTGTGTTTCAAGATCTGCCAAAATTTGTATGTAAGTTTCTAAATTAAGCAACGTGTCTCTAAAACTTGAATTTCACAAACTCGTTCGTAAATGGCCAAACACGTAAGCACATCGATGATTGACTGTTTGATTGTAAGCATTGTGTATATAGGCCTATCCACAAACATGCTGAACACGTAATTGCAGGGAGCTTTGATTGCTGGATCGTAAGTATTGTGTATTCACAAAAAACGCGAAACACGTAATAAGATGGAGTTTTGAATGTGTGATCGTAAGTCTTGTGTATCCAGAAACATGACAAAACACGTTATTACATAGAGCTTTGATTACTTAATCGTAAGTATTGTGTATCCACAAACAATGCGAAACACGTAATTAGATTTTGATTGATTGCTTCTAAGCCTTGTGAAGTCACAAACATGACACAATTATACAATCATACCATTCTAATTCACTAGTAAATAAGCAAGAAACAAGAATGCTAGATTATCTCCGTTGTATAGCATAGTTAGAAATCAGAGGTTAACTGTAGCAATAACAAAGCAAAAACAAGACATCTTATTTATAACAGATAGGCGACGTAGATCTTGTGTTGGTATTGGGTTGTCGTACAGAATATCACGCCTGCGCCTCAAATTTAAGTTTTACCTCCTCACAAAATACCACTCCTTGCCTTTGGCACATCACATAGCGAATTTTCAAATTAGAATACCGTTAAATATTGCTTCATCTCAAATTGTAATTTATTTTGGAATAAAAGAAACAGAAATAGAGTACCCGAGGAGAATGAAGTCAACGAACAATTATATATATTAACGGGGTAGTTTCTATACATATAATTATATACATTTGAAAATAAGTATCTTTCTTTCTTACATATGTATTTACAAAAATAATTTGTACCTTCCTTCGTGCGACCCTTGCTAATGTTTACATTAATCTACACGTTTATTTTTTGTCTTCATATCCAGTAGTCCAATCTGCGCAGTATTGGCAAGTTTCACGTTAAGTTGTTCGTGAAAACTTTTCGAATAGTCCGTTTAGTTAGCAGTGACTGCTCCGGTGTTCACAAATCCTCCATAGCTTGACAGCGTCATGAAATAAGAACTTTAAATGTAATTTAGGACTTTACAAATTAAACACAAAACCAATGACATCAAGGTAGGTATCACGACAATCACAAACAGGATAATTAACCAAAATTGCTGAAGATAAATGTCACGGTACCGACTCCATCTCATCAGAAGTCATGTGGTCATATGTTGCGAAGAATCATCTTAAGGATATTTCAGATTCCTTCCTGGAAGTCTTTTTTGTTTCAACTTTCATTGTCGAGGACTTGTCTAACGGTCTTTTCTTATTGTGTAAACCTATGCACTGAGTGCCATCTATGATTTCCCCAAGAGTTTACTCAAAAACGAATCTTTTGCTATTTCCAACTTGATAAAATATGACATATGTCATTGAATAATGCTAATGAAGACAGACATGATCTTTACCTGGAATAATCTGCAGATTGCTAGTAAAGGAATGCTGCAACCATTTTTGTTTTACATTTATCAATACATTAATTTGTCAAAACCAGAAATAATTCGAAAAAATTCATACAATAAACACAATTGTGAGAAATAAATAGGACAAAAAGTTGCACTTTGGGGTATTTTTCGTGCTTCGGTAAATAGAGATAGTCTTACTTCTGAAGAAACTGCGAGTCATTGTACGGAGCTGCTAGAGTCTTAACCTATCAGACAAAGACGCCAACTCTACCCCAGACATGGGCATGCGATCTGTTCTTACGCTACATGTTTTATATTATGCACGAGCAATTTGAATTTTCAATTTTTTTCAAAGTACTTTATTTGCAGACGTAGAATAAGTTCCTTTACTTAGAATAACAGTCGTTCAATATTTGGTCTGTAGCAGACTCGACCGTGTCGACAGGTTAAACGGCACTGGGAAGTTCACATTCGCAAGTCAAAGCCAACATCGTCAATCTGTCAAACATATGACATTAGCCTACTTCTTCTCCATTTCCGGCACAAGTAACTGTTATTATTTCGGTTTCTTCCCATGTTGAAAAGTCCCCTGGAAGTTAATATTGTCTATCATACGAAACATCCTGACAAAATATCTCGCAAAAGTCATTAATTAATAAATACCCAACAAGTAAACAAATAACAAAGTTGTCTCTTTACGGTGGGTTTGCAATACTTTATAATCGAAATCACGTTCTTTAATCACAGATGAGTTTAAATTTCTTACGATCATGGAATAATAATTTGGTGGGAAGTCGTTCTTGTAACATTTGTTTGAAACTGGAATTTTCTGAATACCAAGTTCCATAAAATAAATTAATGATAATACCAGAGCCATTAACCAATATGTCATCTTTAAAAACTGGGCCTTATCCCAAGAAATATTTTAGTTTACCTCGATGTAACTTATGAACATAAGAGATATTTGCTTCAGATGTCAAAATCAAGCCCCAACTGTTAAGTTGTTGGGGAAAAAATTAACACAGTTTCTTTCTAAAGGATAAATAGGCCAATTTGTTCAGATGGATTGTGCCCCAGCTGATGGCAGTAAATCAGCCTATGCGGCAAGGGGAATGACGTAGTATAACACCATGTCCCTTCTACCAGGCTACCCGCTCCGTTTAGGCGAATTGTTTGGTTCTACGTTTCACGGTCTCTAGCTTGGAGTGAATGTCCTGGTCGACGGCCTGGCGGTGGTAAGGAGAGGTTTTCGTACCATGGAGCATCAGGCTCCATTCATAAAACATGCCTTCGTCGCGTTTCTGGTTATCCCCCTTGATTAAAGAAATCTTCAGCGTCCATCGACCACGTGGTTGTTCGGCCCAGGTGTGGGTTGTCATGAAGGGCCATTTGGTGAATCCGTTCTTACTGTCATCATCATTGGGACGTGGACTAAGAATCATTGAACTAAAACAAAAAGAGCATAACTATCATCTAAACTAGCTCAAAATAAATTCCCGCCAGATAAACAAATATAATATCATTTTTTTTAGTGTTATTATTATCGACATTCATTAGAACTTTGTATCCATTAAGGACATAAAAAAGATATAAATGTTGACGAACATCCATCAGTAAGTGATATTCGTTTATTTGTCCACTCTTTAAAAGTATACTGATTGATTGTAAACATATAAATAAAGTAAATTTAAGTTAAGAGGATTACCTTGAAAACGATCTGATTTCTTAACTTTCAATTCATAGAGGTATCAGATATTCATTCTTATTTAATTCTTAATAATAACATAGAATGTGTTTGTAACATACGTGGTGTTCGTGGGAGAAGTTAAATGCATCACAACACGGCCTCTGACGGACGACTTCAACGTAATGAACGCCTGCACGTGCTCCAAGTGATTGATCTCATTCTGCTTGCCGGTACATGCGTCAGTGTCGATGTGGAAGTGGATGGAGTTCCCGGTGCTGAAGGCCCTGGTTTCAGAAAACAAATTTAAGGCTTACAGTATGTCAAGCTTCCAGACACGGTTTGATGTTAGTCTCTCTTTCTAAAAAGTTTCAAGCTAAGCTTATCAATTGAAGGAACGCTATTTTAAAACACAGTAGGTCATTGTACATTTTATTTAAACTTTGCTTCTATCATTGTAAAGGTACACCGCCAACATACAAGTGAGATATACTCGAACACTTCTCTATAAGAATATATCAATTCAATAAATCAATATATATCTATCATTCGAATAATCAAGCAATCAATCACACAATCAATAATGTTCATTCATGTTTTAACAAGAGATTATAGTTCAATTACTAGAAGAACCTAAAGCTTTTGGAGAAGAATGAAGACGTTATTAAATAGGTAAAATGCAGATATTTCATCTTCATATTTACAGCGAGTACGTACTGCTATATTGCAGCCTGCTACTGTAAAAACGAGAATTTTGAACCTTGTGTTTTTTTAACCATCATAGCGATGTTTGGCATAATTTTAAGTGGACATTTTATATCTAAGCAATAACAGATTCAAGAAAACCTTTGGTTTGAATTTAGTTTTATAGCTGTGCGTCATTGGCCTCAGTAAGTTCAGATGATAGCAAAATTTATATTCAATGAAATAATTAAAATGCTGCGCAAAAAATTCCATTTAGTATTTTCATTTAAACATGAAAACTAGAATATTCGCTGTTTGGAATATGTTCCTCGGAACAGCTTCGAAAAACTTCATATGACGTTTACATGACATCATTCACGATTTTTGTTTCTCAAGAAGCAACGAATCACCACAGACTGAAGTAAAAAAGACCACCAATCACATGTATAACATAATGTTTGCTTGAAAAGAAAATTCTAATCGTACTTCTTTTCCGTAATTGTCCCGGCGGTACAGTGGAAGCGCTCCGGAACGGTCTTCCAATCCTTAGCCAGATGGACCATGGAACCAGCGTCCAGAACTCCGTAACCGAAAAGATGGTTGAACTCCAGACCAGCGCCGTTGAACTTCCAGTGATGTTTTCCATAGGGATCAAACAGGCTGTTCCTTTTAGACGTAAGTACCGTCAGATGCTGGACGTCACGCCACGTCAGCTGAGGACTAAAACACAAAACGCGACGTGAAGGTTTGAAGTGGTACTAAATATAGCTAGTTAATTTCATATAGGCCTAACATTTATGCTTCATTAACAGAGGCCATCTATTGGGTTCAAGTGGTTCAACATAGCGCCCCCTTCCTCCGTTCTCAGACCACACGTATATGGAGAAAGAACCAAAGTACTAAAGTACTAGTTTCCTTCCACAAAACCCCAGAAGTCATCGTAAAAGTGAAACACTACATGGGTCGACGTTAACCGCCATTGTTCAAAAATCCAGGACAGCATTAGTAATATAAGAGTCTATTATGTAGACATGGTCAGCTATGAAACTCACTTTGCTTCCAGTGCCAGGGCGAAGACGCCTGCCGCCTCTGGGGCAGCCGCTGAGGTTCCAGAGTGCGTGGTGGTACAGTTTCCATACAAGTCAGTTGTTGCCTGGGTGGAATGAAAACATATGTTGATAAGGCTAACTAAATTAGGACTTATTTTGGTCATATTTGGTACTTTTTTTTAATTTATTTTTTGGAAAAGGCATTGCATATCAAATTTGAACTTCATCGTTACACGAAGCATTAAAATTAGTGGGAATTTCAAATTCACTGCATCTAATGTGGTTTCCTTGTGCATCAAAAAGAAATGTGTTGGATTTTGTTTTCACTGTTTATTATTTCCAACCTATCATGAGAGCAGAACAGAGTTGCTGCAGATGACACTCACCACGCCAGCGTCTCTGAAGGTGCTCTTGCCGTTGCTGAACGTCGAGGCCAGAGTGGAGGAACAGGACTCGTCATAGCCCGCCGTCTGACCATCATTGGTGGCGGAGTTGATGGAAATGGTCCACATGCTGGCGGCGTAACCATCACAATTACAGTCATCATCCGGGCCTCCATCACCAGACGCCCAAACGTAGATGTTACCCAGACCTCTGCGACCTTCGTTCACTCCCTTCACGATGGCTCTCATGGTCATATTTCGAGGACCGTCCACAGTACGACCATCATCAGTTGGGCCCCAGCTAGCGCTATAAATGTCAATGTCGTTCGGCATATGGCCCATGGCGTTAGCTTCAATCAAGTCCGTCATAAACGGCTGATCGAGCATGCGCAAACCTGTTGAATCGAGATAAGTGAGGATATTAGTTATGAAAGGAAAGCTTTTAAAAGTCACAAGGGATATAAATCATAACGACAATTGGTAGAATGTCAGATAGGTAAACTGATAAGTTTATCTCAGAAGGTACTTTATATCGCGATTTCCTTTACGTTTGAGAGACTGTCAGACGATCAATGCTAACTCAATAAAGTTGTAAGCAACAAATTATCGTAAACTGTGAATTACAGGAATTATGGAAAGTTGAAAACAACCAGTATGTCCATTTAAAATAGAGAATCAATCCATTCTCCCTACCATCGAGTCTTTGGCACTATGCATTGGCTCTCCACTTTGTTGTACACCTAAAAAAGCAATCCCGGCGCACAGTTTGCTTGCTGGTTGCTTCATGATTTTATTAGTTTGTTTGCCTTTAAATGATTTAAATTGTATTGGCCCTACGACAACTTTTATTCTTTGTTTAATTTTAAATCATTTGGTAGTAACTTTAAGACGATTCGTTCACCATTGCACTTTTTTGCGGAAACAGTACTACAACAATGACAAAATGGCTTGTCAGAGAGAAAGGTACGAGTCTATTTTGGAGTGCCAGTGAGTCGTGTAATTTGCCCGAAACTGGAGTGTAGGACCGTACTTCGAGGCGCAACACCTCACATACAAGCCAGTCTCCTTGTGATGGTATATAGATAGGAAATAAATAGGACTGTAGTTCGAAGCGAGACACCTCAGATAGTAATCAGGCATCCTATGATTTTATTTGGATAGAAAATAAAAAAAAAGTCTTCAAGCTATTTTCCAAACAACGTATTATAACGCCAAGAAAGTAATAAAAAGAGAAAAAAATCAAAACAAGTTGAACGAGAAAAAATATCGAACCGAAGACTCACACCTGCATAAGAGAAATGGATTGCTAATGAGAAGAGACAAAAACTATGTGTCTCCCAAGGGTACAAATGAGCAGCTTGGAGGAATATATCTCAAGAACATGATTACGTACAATATTGACCTTGGTGATCGTCTTTAATCTTATATTTCTATTGAGCATCTATATTTACTTTTACGAGAAAAAATGGCTTTAATATGTGTTTTCACTGACCTGCGACTTTTGAATCATAAGCCACGCCCACTCCACACTTCCCATTATCTCTCGCTGCGGACACCTCTCCTGCGCACCGTGTCCCGTGACTGTTGAACCATGTATCCGTGAAACGAGGGTACGGGAACGGATCGTTACTGCTAAAATCATAGCTGGCTTTGGCATTCTGAAAGACGAAAAAGATATTCACAATTTTTGTTCGCATTGCACACATGAAACAGTTTAAATATACCGGCGTACAAATTCAAGGGGATAGGTGACCAAGATCAATTGTGCATTTTAAATGCATTGAACTTGGCAAACAATAATCACACAGATAAGTTCAATGACTGTAGGTATTCTAAATATGACCGTGGATAGGTTTAGCGGCCATTATACAAGGTTCGATTGACTTTCGAAAACTCTTCTCATGTTCATTATATGAACTGCTTTTTTTTAATTTTGTCTTAATGTCTTTTTTTATGACGTAGACATAATTAAAGCAAGTTTCGCGCTTTTAACATAACATATTCAATTTGTTCACATATTTGACTGTCTAGAAAAAGAAGACTAGTTTGCCTATAAGAACAACTGTCTGTATGTTGTTGCGGCGTGCCGATAATAGCAAGTCTTTTCTAACTTAAATCAACACATAATCAGTCACTAATTTGTGCCTCCTGCTTTAATAGTTAAGGTGATTTTCTCTCTGTTCGTGCAATATCGATGATAATTGTATTTAAATATTCAATTTCGAAAGTGAAACTTATGCGTTTTAGGGGTTTTCAGTTTAAAATTTTGTCGGAATAACTTTGTAGAGTCGACATATCCGTCGTCAACAAATCTATAGATTGTCGTCATCTTTGGTATGTGACATCAGCGTCGTTGTAAGATAAGTTGTAGTCAAATACATTATACCCTCAAGCGAACTATGATCTTATAATGAACGCAAAATACCAGAGCTGAGACAGCAACGTGACAGGAAATTCTAACATCAAGTTATTAACTTAAAAAAAAAAAAGAATTGCAGTAGCTGAAGTCAAAATGCGTCACAAAAAACTAAAGATCGAAATTCATAAACGTCATAAAAGCTGTGCAAAAAATGATATTCAGTTTTGCTTCAGGAACCATATATAAATAGAAAAAGGCACATAAAACGGAGCACTGTGTGTTTGATTGCACTACGACTCGAACGAGAATACAAAGCCAGGAAGACGGGTCAAATTAATACCATCTAGCCAGAGGCTTCCGTGGGCGTCTCTAGCTGTTGTTAAGCAATTCGTAATTTCAGAGGATCCCATTTATATTATTCAGCAAGATTCTCACATCACACGTCCATAGCGACACACTTTT
>JAVFBZ010033539.1:0-10952 GCA_032466195.1 Katharina tunicata
AGTGGTAAATGGGGTCGAATTTGTTGAGCATTTAGGGTAATCAGCAACATCTATTGCATAATAAGGAAGCAAGACAATGATGACACAGAAGGAAACTAGGGTCACACTATCAAGGTACATTTTATCACAACCTGCACATACAGGATCCATTGTTCCTTGCAATTGTCAGTGACATTTAAGATCCACATATATTCGGCAATACTGTAGCTACACATATTTCATGCACATTTTTTCACCAGAACTAATCCAGATTTACAGTTTTATGTGCGTAACACTGTTGTAACAGGCAACGCTCAAGTCTTAATCTTTTGGCTTCAGATGACAAACTTTAGAGAATTCAGCGTCAGAGCATGATGGAGATACAAGGAAAAATATTCAAACTCTGGGGGGTTGCATAACTTAATACTCAATAACTTAACTTAAATAAATGCAAGAGACTGTACCGTGTTAATAATTTTTTCCTTCAAACTCAAACAGATTGGTAAGACCAAAATGAGTTAAATTGAATAAATACATAAATAAAAGGTAATACGCTGTGTAGCCGTTTTAGTCTGAATATAGAGACAAAGTTAAAGAAAAAAACCAAGAAAAAACACCTTTGAGACTAACTAGATATATTATACATGAGCTTTCTTTGACACTAGCCACTTCGTCAGATGTGTGAAGTGTCTGAGGAAGTGGGCTGGTGTCAAAGAAAGCTAATTTTCTTTAACTTTGGATCTATAAATAAAAGGTGTAATTACAGAACATAACTTTGATGGACTTTTCAATTTCTGGGTATATTGATAAGCCCTGTTTCGGCCTAGTTGCTATGACCGTTTTCAAGCCAAAGTTGAAAATCCATCAAAGGTATGGTTTTTTTTTATGTGCCCAGCTTCTAAATGCTGCTTTAACAAGTTGAAAGCTGTTATGTTGTTACATTTAAATTAATAAACTTTTTAAGACAACTCTCTAAGAAAAAATAATGTTAATTTCACTACAGATTCTTTTGCAAAATATAACTCCAACTATCAGCTGATTATATGTCGGAATAAAAATTATTTATGACCAAAATTGTCGATGGTGTCTTGAGAGGGGAGTTTCGTTTATTGATTGCCGTTAGCTTTTTTACTCCCTGTTACTTCAAATCTTATATACATGTTCTATTCTAGGTTAGATACATGTATTGAGTCAGACAAATTATCTTACGGCTTGGTTGTTTCTTTCATGATCGCATATTGTTTTTGGTGATAGAACACGTTTTGAAACATGTGCCTTTACTGCTATTAGATTTTTTACTTTTAAAGCGATGGAGTTTTGCAGTAACTTCTTTTTTTTTCTTAAAAAGGATGCTTAAACTGTAATCCAGTTACCTTTCAACCATGAGCTAAAATCTATGCAGGTAATCATCAGATAATCATCTAGAAATTATGACTTAATATAAAGGATGTCACCATTGTTAAATATGTACATGTAAATCAATTTAATTAAAAAATGAATTTAAACTTTTAATAAAGTAATGATTCACCTGCCATATCGAAGGTGAAAGTCGCAAACTGTGTAAGTAACTGTTCGGACTTACACTGTTTGCGACTTTCACCGTCGATATACAAAAAACTATTTTGTCTTTAAGCATATATTATATAAAAACTATATTATCATTCTTTATTCAGAGGTTTTATTTTTAATGGAAAAAATGAGTGCATTATAAACTCATTTGACAATTTAAATTCATACATAAAGCACAAATCGCAAACAAACAAAACTTGTAGGAGTAGTTTGTAAATTCTGTTTACGTCAGTGATAATAATTTAAATAAGGTGGATGTGTATTAGTCCGAGCCGAACCTGAAAATACTCTGGATTAAAATTAACTCGGTAACAGGACATAAATCTCTCTATTACCACAATTCCTTATGGCTGTAAAACCTGCTAAACAACAGATTTAAGTGCTTTAGAAATGGTGACATAAAGTAAGGCTTAGATCTATTGATTTGACTGGTGATTTGTTAGCCCAGTGCTTCATAAAGCTGAAGGCACAGTCATGGTGGAGTTGAGCTAACCGATAAAAAAAAATCCTTTTCGCCATAGTCTAGAACAAGAAATGTACATTTTCCCCTGATCAGACCGGATATTGGTCTCCAATGGAGCTTTCAGTGGCTATTACCTTTCATTAAAATGAGAGAGAAATCAGCCAGCTTGCTTTTTCATTCATGTGGTTGGAGTGATAGATCAATATATGGTAAATATGCTAACAATTTTATTCTGCTGTGTTATAAAAATCTGAATACTCTACATTGCTGGTGTTTTGCATATTTGACACAATCTCATATCTAAACCACTACGTTTTTGTTTCCGATAACAAAGGCTCTTTCAATATGTCTGCAAAATGTCATAGAACCGTTCTTAGCATCGGTTTTATCTGGTCAAATTATTAGGGTGAGTTTTTTTCACTACGGTATTCCTCATATCTGAAATAGGCAAAAGCCGTGGGTGTGATCGGAGTAACTCAGTGTAGCTGTGAAGCCTAGACGAGAAGAGTGGCGTGCAGCAAGCGTTAACTTCTAGGTGAGGCGGCTATTAGACAGTGATTCGCGGTCATGTTGTACTAGATTGCGGAACAACACTCCTCCACTGATGGGATCAATACAGTCTTGATGTCTAGTGGAAGCTGAATGGCCAGGCTAAGGGTGTATTGTTTTCTCTGGCCACTACCAGACATATCTTCATTGCCACAATACACCCCACGGCCCCACTCAATTAACTCGACCATTATATACATTACAGTTTATTTACTTTGACTTAATCAGGGATACCGTACTCTGGTAGATCTATGACATGCAAACCCCGCTCTTCCAATCATGTAACTCACTTCAGGCATTCTCTATCCCTTCTTTGTAGAGTCAACTGGAACACAATTCTATAGTTAGGCCTATTCTACGCCAGCTACAGATACTAAACGGCTCTGCTTTCAAGTTTAACTCCATTTTTAGTTATTTTTGTTTTACTATTAAATTACCATTTTGATTATACAACTATTTTAAAGAAAATGTTCAAAAATAGTTAGATTATGTTCGGGTGAAAAAACAAATCTTAATGATCTTTAGCATATAGTATCATTTTGTAAGAGGATTGGAATTTTTGATAAACAGCTCCGAAGAATTTTCTATGGAATTCAACAATTAATGAACCCATTCCTGGATTTTTGAGCATATCATTCCATAATAGAGAATCAAATCATTCTCTCTACCGTCAAGTCTTTGACAGGTATTGAATGAACATCTTGCTGCTCATCTCGACAGAGTTATGTGTGTGTGCTGTTTGTCAGTGTGTGTTACGGTAGCGAGTATAACTGCTGATTATACATTATACTGCTTCACAGTGTTATCTATTTTTTTTATCTTTTTCCCTGTATTATTTTCAATCTGTTAGTAGTAAAATTTAGATGATTCATTCGTCAGTGCACTTTTTTGCGGAAACAGTACTACAACGACAAGGATGGCTTGTCATTACATTAGTGTTCGCATTCTTCTCAGTCTTTAGAAAGGTACGAGCCTATTTTAGTATTTGAGCATACTAAAGTAAAATTGCTTTAACAGGCCTCGTGTAAAATGAGAAAGAAAGAAATCTTTATCAAAGTTGTATTATATCCTTCTTTGATAATACCTGGTCAGTGGTTAGTTAGCATGGACAGACTAATATACAATGTAAGGGTCGTTTTATAAATACATAGGCTACATAGCTATGTTTTGCTAATCCAGTTGTCTCGGTGACTCAATTTGCAGCACGGAACATCATATTAACGGCATCTGGGAAAATTTGCGAAGATAATCATTGTAAAATAGCTCTAGTCTTGTGTGAATCTTCTATCAATTTAAAGTCTTTTATCAGTCAAAATTTTGATTTTAACATAATCCTCTACAAGTTTAATACTACAAGCTAATAAATTCTTGTTTTTTTTTATTTTCACACATATCCTAGTCTTGTGTGAATCTTGTATCAATTTAAAGTCTTTTATCAGTCAAAATTTTCATTTTAACATAATCCTCTACAAGTTTAATACTACAAGTTAATAAATTCTTGTTTTTTTTTTTATTTTCACACATATCCTAGTAGTGTGAATCTTGTATCAATTTAAAGTCTTTTATTAGTCAAAAGTTTATATGACTTTAACATAACCCTCTACAATTTGCAAGTTACTAAAAGTTAATGAATTTTTTTATTTTTTTTATTTTCACACATACCCTAGTCTTGTGTGAATCTTGTATCAATTTAAAGTCTTTTATCAGTCAAAATTTTGATTTTAACATAATCCTCTACAAGTTTAATACTACAAGTTAATGAACTCTTGTTTTGTTTTTATTTTCAGACATACTGAATGATGCCATTTTTGATGAAGATCATGATGAAATGGTGATAGTAAAAGATATAGAAATGTTCTCTCTATGTGAGCATCATTTAGTTCCATTTCTAGGCAAGGTAAGAACTTCAACAGCCTGTTTTATGAAGGGTTACATAAAGCACCAGAAAACCCTTATCCGTCAGTAGTTTTTATCTTTTGAAAGCCCCTTATTGTTTGATGTAAGCCTTGAACACCATGTCACGGGTGGTTGGGCAAGAGCTTCCTGTGCCCTGATGCTCTCTGATCTAAGGGGTGCAAGGAAGTCAATTCGTTCCCACGCCCTCTTTTTATGCCCTTTGATTATAATTGTGTTATATTATCTTTTGTTTGTTGCCAGACACGTTAAATGTGGTTTCCTTCATATATTGCACTAAAACACTAATAGGCCTAAAAAAACTCTTAAGAAAGTGTAAAAAAAATTTTTTTTATTATATATAGATTTATATATATTTTTGTACTAATGTAGAGAAAGAAAATTGTGCTTGCCTCTACCGGGATTCAAACTCGGGTCTCTGTCTAGCAGGGCCAGCGCTCTAACCGCCTGAGCTACAGAGGCTCACAGTAGAACTAACAAATTTGTATCCAGGTAAAGGCTGTGAATCTTGTATATATTTATGTAGATTTACAATGACATTGGTTTAAGTCATCAGAAAACAGCAACACCTACATAACCATAAACCATGTGAAGTAGGCTACTGTGCTCTGTTTAAAAACAAGTCCGCACTGCGAGACATACGCCGTGGCCTGCAGCAAATACCAATCCTGCGGCTGCAGGCACAAATGTCAGGTGTTGAGGCATGTGTTAATAATGTGGCTGCAGGCTTTGAAGCATGTATTATTAAAATATGCCTCAAAGCCTTGACATTTGTGACATTTGTGCATTTATACTCGCTTTTTAAGAAAATTATGGTAAAATTGTAAATTCTGGCTCTGTTATGACTTGCGTAGTACTATCAGTTATACATTGCCCAATTTTTAGAACAATCCTAACATTATTGACAGAGAAATAGTCCATTTAGTTAGTGTTACACCACCAACAACAACAAGAAGAACAACAACAAAAGTGCTAACAAAAGAGTGAGTAAGATCTAGACCCTGTTCACCACGGGGTAAAAATATTAATCCAGTGGCATTATAGAAGATAAGACCTGTATGAATGACAGCTTCTCTTTCATTTGCAATTTGTTGTGGTGTCCTGTTTTGTGAATGTTATGTAAATGTTTTGTCCTGTCTTGCATGTTGCCAGTGTCGTTTACGTTTACAATGGTTTCCTTCATTGTTTGGGCTGGCATGCTGTCAATAAGGGAAATAACCTTGAGTATGGCGTAAAACCCCAATCAAACAAACAATCAAACAGTTACGACGTGACCTTTCAATGAAGGTGCTAACATTGCTGCAATGGCCCTTAAAGGTGATAGCAAGAATTTGCTCTGCGTGTATTGCAGTAAGCAAGATGGCTATTATAACTGAAACCAATTAATCAGTCAACAAATGATATATATTATTGTGATGAACGTGGTAAATCTGTGAATTTGTTATTTACCTGGATGTTCAGAATTTCACCATCAGTCAGTCAGGTGGGATTAGGATGGTGTATGCTCTCAGGACAGGAAGTACACAACAACGTCCTCGGGTTCTAATCCGGGCCACCCTTCGTGATGGAAAGAAAAATCTTATTTTTAAATAAATAGATAAAATAAATAAATACAATTTGTGTCTATGGGGAACGTTAAAATACACTTTCAGCTCCTCAAATCAAAGTGACCTGTTTTTATCCTGGTTTATGGTTGCCCTGTGGATTCCATTTCCCAAGGGGCCTACAAACCGTACGTTATCAGTGCACAGTTGGCATATAGGAGGTCCCTGTAGCCCTGGGGCTCTCCAACATGTCCAAGCTAAGGAGCAGCAGTTACCCAATCTGTATTTGTCTGGCTATGGGCAACATATTTGGAGCTTATGTTCACCGGGTCATTCTCAGCATTGGAGGAACATTATCTTTCCAACAGACCTATGGTAACTCTGGAAGGGACTCTGGTTGTATAAGTGTTGCTGTTTTTTGTTAGAATAACCTCCCTTCATGTAAGTGAAATACTGTTGAGCACTGTGTTATGAACAAAAAACCAACCAACCAAGCCAAGCCAAACGAAGCCAACTCCACACTTGGTCTTATTGCTCCACAGTATCCTAAACCATTTGTATAAAATGGTCCATTGATTCACTTCGGTGACGGAACTTGTGATGTAATGAATACATGTAGGCATATTGAATATATCTGTGAACGTCATAGCGAGGCTGCTGATGCTTGTTCTTAATAATCGACCTATGAAGAAATTTAGACTCTTTCACGTGATTCAATTGTTGCATTGGTCATTTCGGCCTTATGTTATGCTAAATAGTTCTATTTTATTTCTTTATTTTCTTTGCTGTTACCGTCTCTATGTCGATTTTTATTGGCGCGGAATTCACTTGATGTCCTATAGGATAAGTTTTTCTACATGCATTACAAGTATTGCCTGCAGGGGTAAATATACCGCTAATGGGCTAAAAAATGGCCAGTCATTACACACAAGCCGATAATCAGAGGGGACAAAGGTACCGGATATAGGCTATGTTGAACAAGAATATGTCCTAAGCTTGTCCTATATATTTCCTGTTATTGTTTGCTGTCAATTATCCTGTGACCGAGAATGGTTTACATCTAGCATGTTGAAGCCATCATAAATACGCCGGAAATAACTGATAAAAGTATGACGAACAAACAAACAAACTTCTAAAAAATTAGATGACGTATTGTATTCATATATTACTTTTTTGTTTATTTACAGGTTTCTATTGGATATTTACCAAATAAAAGAATATTGGGTTTAAGTAAATTAGCAAGGTGAGATTTTTCTTTACAACAGATTTTCTTAAAATGAAAGTCTAATCCAAACACTTATCATGCGGATAAACATTCAAAATCTATATAAATTCTCGTACAAATTACTAAATTTTCCATTTAGCTTAGCCTTGAATAGTTTGTTTTGCTTCAAATCTAAATGCAATATTTTAATCAATTAAAAGAAAAATATATTGCAAAAATATACAGTATGCTGAAAAGATGTGTTTCTAAACTTTAATTTGTATTATTTGAAGCTCAGTGTTAAGTTGATATGAATGTGATTACCCTAAATGCTCGACAAATTCTACCCCCTTTGCAAAGGGTAAGAAGTATAGACATGCAATTTTGAAATCTTTATGAAGTTCAGACTACAAAATTACCAGAAAATATAAGTTTTAATCCCAACTGCACACTTAAGCGTTCATTAAAGTTTGTGACCTTAGAGGTCGAATTTGTTGAGGATTTAGGGTACTTATCATAGACTACAAAACAAATTCATGAAAAAACTGACTGTAGGATTAACTTAAGTGTATCAGAGGATGTCTGAATCCTGAGTCCACCCCCTGAACATACCCTCTGGTCAGAAATCTGATTATTGATACATGACTAACAGAAACCTTAGTCCTTTACTAACCCCTTCCCTGAAAACCTGAGTATACCAATCTCTGAAACGTGAATCTTCTAAAGGAGAAATTTCCTTTGAAGGGCAGGTTGTTGCATGGGCAGAAGCCTGCTATGCCCTGGTGCTCTCTGAGCTAAGAGGCATCAGGAAGCCGATTTGCTGTGGTGTCCTGTTCTGTGTCCTGTCAGTGCACAGTGTCTTTTGTTTCGACTGCTTCATTTAGGGTGGTTTTCTTCACCTATTGGGCTGGCACGCCAACATGTGAGTGAAATAACCTTAAGTACGACTTGAAATCTGAATTAATCAAACAAAAAGTACTTTGAAGGTAAAGGAAACCTGAATATTCACATACATTATTTAAAGTTTGATATACTAATCGCTTATATATATTGTTCTATACCGGTACATGTAGAGAATTATATAAACCTCAGTACACCAAGTTCTGAGCATCCCCACCTGAATATACAGTAAAAAACATAAATTCAGGTAGAAATTGTTGATTAAGGTCCTAACACAATTTGTGATTTGTATGAATTAAGAGGATTCCCCTTGTTTGCAGCGCGTTGATTGGTCAATATTTGTCTCAAAGCATACTATATATTGACCTATCAAAAGGCTGCTTATTTGGGAAATCCACTAAGAGTCGTCAAGTTAAAGCACCTTTTAACAGGCACATGAATGTAGTTCTGTTTCTTTTTAAGGAAAATAAAAAAATTAGTGAAAACTTATGAAGGCAGTACGGTTTACAAATATACAATTTTAAGATTACTTTGTACACAAAGTGAAACGATGACAGCATTTTCAATTTGCATGAACACTAGAGAGAATGATATTTACAATACATATTACATTTGGATGGCATTGGCATGGCATGCATGGCGATATAATATACAATAGTGACAAGACTGACATTGAGTAAAGACAACAAGCTTTGAAACAACCAAACAGATGAAGTTGTCTACTGGCCTTAAAACCATGGTTTAGAAAAGGATTTTCTCTTTTAAGTGATTTATAAATACAGCTTTTCAGTTTACCATTGTACATCTGTTACTTATCAGTTTTATAAGTAATAATAATTGAATTGAAATAAGAATTTATCTATCTTTTCTCAGAGTGATAGAATATACTGTTAGATATATATAAAAATCACACCTAGTTTTGTTTCTGTCATGATATATTTGAATTAAAAACAAAAAAAAAAGATTCATCAAGGTAGATCAAGCAGTGGGAAGGATCAAACAGTGGGGTAGATCAAGCAGTGGGGTAGATCAAACAGTGGGGTAGATCAAGCAGTGGGGTAGACCAAGCAGTGGGGTAGATCAAGCAGTGGGTAAGATCAAGCAGTGGGATAAGGGTAGATCAAGCAGTGGGATAGACCAAGCATTGGGGTAGGGGTAGATCAAGCAGTGGGGTAAGGGTAGATCAAGCTGTGGGTTAGATCAAGGTGTGGGGTAGATCAAGCAGTGGGATAGGGGTAGATCAAGCAGTGGGATAGACCAAGCATTGGGGTAGGGGTAGATCAAGCAGTTGGGTAAATCAAGCATCGGGGTAAGGGTAGATCAAGCCGTGGGTTAGATCAAGGAGTGGGGTAGATCAAGCAGTGGGATAAGGGTAGATCAAGCAGTGGGGTAGACCAAGCATTGGAGTAGGGGTAGATCAAGCAGTGGGGTAGGGGTAGACCAAACAGTGGGGTAGATCAAGCAGTGGGGTAGGGTTAGATCAAGCAGTGGGATAAGGGTAGATCAAGCAGTGGGTGAATCAAGCAGAGGGGTAGATCAAGGTGTGGGGTAGATCAAGCAGTGGGGTAGGGTTAGATCAAGCAGTAGGATAAGGGTAGATCAAGCAGTGGGGTAAGTAAGGGTAGATCAAGCAGTGGGATAAGGGTAGATCAAGCAGTGGGGTAGACCAAGCAGTGGGGTAAGTAAGGGTAGATCAAGCAGTGGGGTAGGTCAAGCAGTGGGATAGGACAAGCAGCTGGGTAGGTCAAGCAGTGGGGTAGATCAAGCAGTGGGGTAAGTAAGGGTAGATCAAGCAGTGGGGTAGGTCAAGCAGTGGGATAGGCCAAGCAGCTGGGTAGGTCAAGCAGTGGGGTAGATCAAACAGTGGGGTAAGTAAGGGTAGATCAAGCAGTGGGGTAGGTCAAGCAGTGGGATAGGCCAAGCAGCTGGGTAGGTCAAGCAGTGAGGTAGATCAAACAATGGGGTAGATCATTAAGTTGGGTTGGTTAAGCAGTTGGGTAGTTCAAGCAGTGGGGTAGGCACGCTAACTTTGTGTGTGTGTGATTTATTGTTCTGTGTGTGTTATTTATCAATCAATCAGATAATTGCTAATTTACATCCTTTTTTCAGGTTTAAATTATATTGCATATCAAATTAATCTTTTGGTTGGTTTGTAGAATTTTCTTATGGCCCAGTTCTGTCTGAGCTCTCTGAAGCTAACTTGTTGTGTTGCCTTTTACTACATATTTGCTTTCTTAAGCTCTTTGCACAATATCAGCATTTTTTGTCATGTCTTTGTTTTATCTATTCATTGTATGATTCTCGTGGCATTGAGGGTGGAAATTAACTCGTTGAACTTAAAGGCCTACCTGATTGTATATAAATGTTTAATTATGAAATTAAATGGAGTCAAACAAAATAATTAAAATAATTAACCTCTTGTATAACCATTGCAATGTATTAAAGTTTATATATAGAGGATATTACACATTGAAGTGTGAATACCATAAATATTGCTCGAGTGAGTGGTGAAAGTGATAACTCACGAGATGCGAAATATTCTTTTTATTATTTATATCGTCGATAAATTCTTAAATCCCCATGCGTTACTCGAAAGATGACGTTCAATGAAGATACACATGTGTTGCGTCGTGAAATTACATGCCTCCATATACAACGTCACAATGAAAACTAACGCATATGACGCAACAGTAGGCCTGCAGGGTCAAAGTTCAATGTAAATAACATTGTATCCTGTAAATAACATTGAACTTTGACCCTGCAGGCCTACTGTTGCGTCATATGCGTTAGTTTTCATTGTGACGTTGTATATGGATGCATGTAATTTCAC
>JAVFBZ010033550.1:0-10950 GCA_032466195.1 Katharina tunicata
TAAACCACATTTTCAGAATCACAGTTTAAAACATCTGCCAAATGACATTTTTAGTTTGTTCCCCGACGAAGAAAGCCACATTCACCTCTATACTATTAAAACAATAGGCATACATATACGATATACTAGGATAAGATATATAGCTGATCGTTCATTGGTTAGTTTAAATCTCAGGGTTCGTATATACAGTTTTGGAAATTTGTGAAGGTCTTCCTGGTCCCAGAAAGTCCTTGAAAATCATGGGAGGTTTTTTCATGAGAAAGGTATGGACATTCAATTGCTTGGTATCAGAAACACAAAAGTCATTACATTTAATCAAATCAAACTATATGCCTTCATTTGTAGAGAAAATGTCGTTATGAGAAAAATGAATGCTCAAATTGCGAAATATTTCTTAAATTTGTGGCCCTAAATTTGCTGCAAGCTTGGTTGTCCAGGATGTATATAGAAATATATATAGTTTATTGAAATATGAAGCCACCTGAAATATTTTTTATTAATTACTCAATATGGTGGACCTTAATCGAAAATTTTGTTTTGAATATGCTGTTTCCTGAATACGGTTTACTGTTGGTTTTACTTGAGATGTAAACCTATAGTTTTATGTGTTCGCATTTTTACAATATTGCAATATATTCACGATTTTAATCATAGAGGACATTATAAATTGGTTGCCCAATTAAGCAGTCATGATATGGATTAATTTTATTTCGGGCAAATATCGAAGCGTATTGCAAAAAACACGTGCTCATGCACAGCCAAATGCCAAACCCAAATTTAACAGACAATGTCAAATAAACCATGCACTTGGCTTGTTGCTTTATTGGCTCTGTGCTGTGCTGATCGACGCCAGACCTGCTTCTTTCCCGATTTGCGACTTTTCGTAAATAGATTGTTGAGATTATGTCTTATGTGAGTTTATGCATAAGACTGGAACACAAATTTCACGAAATAAACACTGACTCTCAGCAAACGAGAAATGTTTAAGATACATGTATAGTATAAAAAAAAAAAAGATGAAAAAATTAAATAAATTAACAGCAAAGAACCGAGTGAAGCAAAAATACACTTCTACACGTTTATAATCTTTCTGTAACCATGCATATATATAGAGTACCATCTAGCTTTTCAACACAGACTGAACTTTGGGATATATATATATACGCGCCATCTCAATTAGTACATCCTTCAGCTTTGTGCACTACTTTCACGAGGATGTGTCAATTTGCCACAATTTTGTAACATCTGAGTCAGGCTTTGATGTACCGACATTACTTTATAAATCGGTTATTAGCCCCCGCCCCGTAGAAGATTCAAAACGCTGACTCGTTATACTTATATATAATGTCATTCACCACAGCGGGACCGAAGGCTTTGTTGTCACATACATTATATCATATGAGTGGAAATGGCCAGCCCTCTTATAAGATTAATTTGAATTATGGCAGGATTATCTGACTGGCACTTTTTTTTTTATTTCAACATTTAACTGTTTGAATTTGTGAACAAACTTTAAAAATGAAACAATCAGCATTTGTTTAAAAATCCCACGTTTGTGTTCGTATATAAGCGGCCCAGTCCCTATTTATAGCTGTAATTCGCCCGCCGACGACCGCGTAATGTATACGGCAATTTACCGAATATCACTACCGGTACATAAAATGGTGCTTCTTTATATGGCCAAGCCAGTAATAAACACTGGCGACGGTTTTGATCAAATGGTTCATATTATAAAAAAATTTTTAAAACAATGGACAAGGTTGTTTTTATCATAAAACAAACTTTTCAAATAGATTCATCTGAGGACCAATATCGTGTGCAAATGGTCATGGACATTTTGAACTTGAAAAACTGTTATGGAAAACCATGAAGCTCAACCAGCACGAAATCTCTTGCAATGATGACCGAAATACGTTTATTTAGTTTCAGGTATGTTTGGTATGATCTGAATAAAGGTCCACGTACATGAACAAAGAATTAAAATGACCCAGCCAAAACTTATATTGGCCTTAGTATCCCTTTTCAATTACATTTTATTCTTACGCGCGTATATCTATATATACCCTTAAGCCGTATATATAAAACGCTTGCAAAATATATGCAAGACATATAACAGTCTCTCTTAGGTTAAAGACTTTAAAGCAAAAACTCCTGGACCCCGATCATAAAGCTTCTCAAGTATTTCTTAGAGTTAAGAAACTTATTTAGCCAAATTTGAAACTTGATTTTAAATTCACATATCCATCGTTTTATATGACGATAAACGCACGACCATATAAGGGAAACGTTCAAAATGGAGGATATATTATTTCGCATTTAAACTTTTTCATGAGAAAATAAAATGTTGGAATTCCTCTAATTATGTTTCTAAAAAATAAGAAACAATTTAGAAGCTTAATGAATACAGGATCTGGTTTAGAGACTTTTAGTTTATACAATGGCTAGCTTATATATAGCCAAATCAGGACTCTAAGATAAAACTTGCTTTCACAACGAATAATCGCCAATTGATACTGATCTTGAACAGTGAAACATGCATAATAAAGCAGTAACGCAACTCCGAATATGTCTATATATATTTGTATAAAGAGTAATCACACTGGCACAGGGATATCGACTAATTAAAACCGATAAATAATCTCATGTTCTAGATAAATTCCCAGAGACAAGTTTCTAGATAGACCTGAATGTCTATATATATGTATATAAGTCCAAGTTATATTGAGACCTAGAACCATCTGAGGGACACATTCGGGCTTTCGATTTTACTGCCAAATTTATAGTGCTGTACTTTATTAATGTTGAGCTTTGTTCATAACCCAAAAATGTAGGCTACTGGATTTTTTAATGCACGGAGAGAACAAACGAAAAATTCCATAGCGCTTTTGACGGAAGCCAAATCTAGTTATCTGGATTAATTCGTGTATAGGTTATGGATTGTACAGGTACAATAAAATTATGTTTCTCAAAGTGGAGTCTACACCATTCTGATTTGTCGAATTTGAATTGGACAGTTTGGCGCTGCAGAAACTTTTTAGATGCCTGCCAAAAGGTCCGCTGTATATGAATGCGCGCGCAGCCATGGGCGTGTAGATGCAGTGGGAGAATGTCTTTTCACAGACGTTTACGTTTATATCCGTCAAAGTTTACTTGCTATAATATTACGCAACATGAAATGTTATGAACTGCCGTTTCACTTTTGCGTTTTTTGTAGAAAAGGTCCATTATATTGCTATTATTGTATTCTAATGTCATGGCCGCCAATCACGTGACCTTTCCCGCTTGAAAAGTGAGTCATGGGAAAACTAATGGAGTCGCCCGGATGTGTGACCTACATCTTGTGCGCCAGGCCAGCGGGAAGTCTGGCCAAGCGGATTGCACACGTGGCAGAGATGTAAGGCTGTTCCGGCTTTTCATTGGTTCACAGCAGAGCAAAAATTATGCGCTGTTTTAGGCCATGACGTCACGGAAAATCTATCACGTGGTCACGACGTCGCCATCTTGTCCACATTCTTTGTACTGTGATGTATCCACACCTTTAATTCGTGCTTTTCCGTGTGCCATTGACCAGAGACTGTATATCGAACTCCGGACTTTGTTTCTTCATACAGGTATGGATATAACGTTGATAGTTGGTTGTTCTAGGAGATGTTTGGGCGAAAGAAATATTAGAAATTTAAAACATTTAGGTTGATTTGCTGTACGTATTTGGCGGGAGGTGTGAAGGAAGCAGGGTAAGCGTACTGCTGTTCCGGGCTTGTACTGAGTGCGTGCAGGCAGTCAAGTCAGGCAATGGCTGCGCCGGGGTTCCAGACGTTCGCGGTACCTATTAGACGCTGTTCATAAATTTATTCCATGGCTTATCTTTGTTTCGTAGTCATCGAGAGTTGGTGTTAAGAAACATAGGATTGATATTGAATTTTTGCTTTAAACTTTAAATTTAATGTTTTCAGTAACATTTTGCCCCTATTCTAAAGTATGTTCGACTATATTTTTTTCTGATTTGGACGAATGACATGATTAGACTGTATACGTATTGAACACACAAATTTTAAATGTAAAGAGACTGTCATTTGAATATGAATTTGACTAGATTTAGCTGTCAAATTGGCTATATTGAGTTTACAGATTTCCAAACAACTTTTATAATAGACCATGTTTATTAACTGATACTTATTAGCTTTGCTTGATACTTAAGATAAATGTTTACCTGTCCCAGCAACATGAACAACAACAACATACCTTATTTTAGTACTTTTTAAACTATTTGTTAAACCCCTGGGAGTACAAGGTATCATTTTAGACATGTGTGGACGACATGTTGCAATTGGGGACCACCACTGGAAAAAGTGAAACATTTCTCACAATTTTTTTTTAAACATTGAGAATTTTCCTCCAAATTTCACTTAAGAGTAAGACTAACATAATATTTTAAAAGTTTCTCTCCCAGACATTTTGTTTCACTCAAACTACGTTTGTATGGCTGCTTGTTTATCCAGGGGGTATGGTGATCTTGCAAAAAAAACAAAAAAATAACTGAAATGCTGGTGGAAACACAATATGATTGCAGTCTATAGTAATACAATGCAAGCGTGAATATTTCAGTAATTTGGAACCGATAATTTGCTTGTCTGAACGCCTGGGAACCATCTCTTCCTAAGCCAAAGCCATGGCAACCGATTTTTGATGGAAATCTGAAAATGAAATTTTTGATTTGTCATTTTGTTCATTCCGTATGAAATTATATGAGTGTGTGGAACGAAATAAAGAGCACAGTACTTAAAAACCTATCTGAAGATTATTTGAATTTACTGTTAATTTTAAATACATAAAACTAACTTGCTTCTGCTGAAAAATCATAAATAAGTGTTTCTCAGTCCAATTTGAAGTGACCAGGAGTGCTAAAAATCACACTTGTGATATGGGTTAGGATACCGGTTTGCTGTTATAAATAAGTTTTTAACCAAAAATTTCAGTAGATATTATCCACACAAAGTTACAATCCGAATGAACATATTTTCTTCAGCTTTTCGGGGAACTGGCTGATTATATATTTTTGTAGAATTTTTTAAATCATAAGTTCAACTTTAACTTTTCGAACTGTTGTTGAAGTGAACTTATTTTGAGTATACCCAGATTGTATAGCAGGGCTGGAAATAAGGATCTGAAGTTTAAGTTTGTTCAGGCAATTTTTCAGTTGGTCACCTTTTCAAACGCAGCATATAATGCAACGTTAACAAACATTTTTACCCTGTTTATAACTCTGTTATAACTTATGTAATATTCATTATTAGCCATTAGAATGCACAGCTACTCTTTTCCACTTCAAGCAACTTAATGCAGTTTTATTTGAACTATTCAGCAATTGGGGGTTGATCCAGTCCCTCCTAAAGTAACAATTGGCAGGCTTTGACATAAGCCGCAGCCATGCAGCAATTTTCCGCGATGCCCTCACCACTTGCCGTGCTGCCCTTTCAAAAGTAGACATGTTGAAGGCAACTTTGAATTGCCTTATATTAAATCCATTCGTGGGGCTCCGAGCATTTTGTTGACACTAAAATCTCAAATAAATCGTTCTGGACGTCAGAGATTTACATGGTCAAACCACATCACAATTGAACGTCATATACAAGTGCTCAGAAATCGTTTCGCGGCCTGTAAATAAGCATACGTGTTGACAGTCAGCATGGTTACTCAGCTTGACAGATGTCTCATTCTGTTGTAAATGGCGTTTTCATATTCCCGGTCAGCGCAATTTGGGTTGACAAAATGGTTTGAAGTGACTGCGTAAATGAACGTTTTTCCCGAGTATACTATTTGCTAAAACTGTACAAAAAGTTTGACTTGCTATTACATAATTTAATTGGATCACTTGCATACCAATTGTTGTATATGTAGTTATTTTGTGTAGTTATTTTTAAATGCATGTCTGAAACTGACTTAATTTAACGATAAAACTTCAGAAATTGTTAGAAAAAAATAATTAAAAAAATAAAGCCCCACAGTCCCTTCGTTTTTATTGACAAATCATATCAGTAAAATTGGGTTGTTGATAACAGCCAAGTTGGTTTATTTGACTGGCGTGAGGGCTGCATGTATGGTAACCAGTGAGCTGGGTTGGGGCAACGCTGACGCAAGGCAGCCTATAAGCTTAGCTTAGAAACATTACAGCACCGAATGAGTTAACTTCTTTCCAATCCATTGTAGTCCAAACTGTACATGTTTCTTTTCTTACAAAAAAAAATACGCCAAAATTTATAAAGCTTAAGCTAAAAATGTGTGGATAAGTTAATTTTGTTTTAGTTTTGCCTCGGTGCCTCATCCACAGTTACCAAAATTGCCTTGGTGCCCCATGCTTTTGCCTCTGTGCCCTTGAAGATAAGTAACATCCAAAGGCAAAGTTGCTTTGGTGCCCTGAAACCTTATGCCCAAGGCCTGAATTGGTAAAGAAAAATATAAAAAAAATAGCAATGCCTAGTTGGCTACTGTACATCACATCATATTTTTATTTTTTATTTTGAAACTTTGTCAATCTATTTTGTTTTTTTGTTTTTGATAAAATGACAGCAACAAAGTGTAACCTAGATATAACATATTTAAAAAAAAAAAGTACTGTGATACATCTTGGTCTGGCAATATTATTTTTTCAACACAAGTATTCATGCTGTAGCTCCAATTAGCCGGGCTCTGAGTGTTGAATGCGCATGTCGCATCGGATCCACAAAGCACATGGATATGCTTTGGTTGTGGTTGATTACGGAACTGACGCTTTGCTTTGAAAATTTTGAAATATTTTTGTGTCGTTTAGAAAGTGACCGTTAACAGTGTTTTCGTTTTTTTGGGATAGCACTCTCTGATACTGAACACTAGTGAACAGATTCTAGTTCAGTATCAAAAACGTTAAATTTCAAATACCACAAGTCCTAAAATATTTTATTATCAGACAGAGACTTTATTTTATTACTGTTCAATTTGACAATATTAAATGCGAGGGATTGGGTATCACAGCTGGGGCAGTTTCATAAAAGCATTGCAACTTTCTGAACACATACATAATACATGACGTAGTTTATAGTAACTGGTCTGCAGTGGTGCAAATTTGTAAGGGCTCAGGGAAACAGCCCCCAAGATTAGCTACAGAACTGTGCAATTCTAAATCCTTGTAATGTCTGCATCGTACAGGACGATGCGGACAAATAAAACATCAGGCATTGTTTTTAAAGGCACGTGATCATGCACCTTTGCGCGCCTGAACGATTATATATGTGTGCTTTCATCCCGCACCCGGCAGTTTTGTAAAATAAAAAAATAAAATGTCCTTTTTCAGTCCACCGAGCTCATGTGCTCTACTTGATGAAGCAAAATGTTTAAATACAGACTGCAGCACAAAAAATTAGTTCATTTTTTGTTGATATATTTTCATTTGTAAATTTTCTCATGTAGAGAAACTAATGCGATAAATTTAATTCAATGAAATGATTCTAATATTTTTCAGCATCAAAGTTTTTTAAAATGTCTATTACATATCTGTTTAATGTTCTTCATAAATCCGGCTGTAAATATGTGAAATTTCCTACCCATTCTGATTGTTAAAGTCACATACGAACCCAAAATTTTGATTTTTCAACTAATTCTGTTTGCCTTGATTTTTAGAAGATCTGACGTTAATTCAAAAATTAAAACAGTCACGTTAAAATAAAAATTATTCATTGGGTACAAAACTTGTAAGGACCGGGAGACATCTATCAGTTATTCGAATTTAACAGAAAGAGGGCTGGCCATATTTGCTCACAATGACTTTGATCCAGCCGAGGTGACCTTGTTTGTAATGAGCCAACATTTTTAGCCTTGTAAGGGGTGTGGCTAACACGGTTGACTAGGAATGACGTCAGTACTTCAAAGTGTGTCTGAGCTGTGACAGCAGATTGACACATTTCCGATTAAAAATTCTGGCTTTTTTTTTTACTTTTACCAGGCTTTTAAGCTATCTTTACCTTCAAATCTAGGGATAGAATTAACAAAATACCTCTAACTTTTACTTTTTGATGAAAATATATAATTTCTGTGATTCTGTGAAAACCCAAAATACAGAATATTTGAGTGCGTATGTGACTTTAAAATCAAATACAGACCTACGGTACATGTGCAATAAAATATCATATTTTGGGTCATTGAAATAGAATATTGTTTATTAAAAAAAAAGTGCTTTTGTTTGTAAATATTGCGCTCCATAACGTCTGTATGACATTTATTCAGTAAATTCGACAGGCCGAATCTCACAGTTCAGATTTGCAGCCGATTTAGTTTGCTTTGTCAAATAGCTGATTTTCAAAGTGACTGACACAACATAGTTCAAGAATAAAACTGAAGACAGATTAATAGAAATTGTGTCGATCACCTTCACTTGTTGCAATTGCTGGAGTTTCGGGAAAGGTTTTGATCTTAACGCACATGCTCCAAAGTTATAGTACCGATATTTAGATGAAAACGAACATAATCTAATGCGGACTACAAAATTGTTATTGGATTGGCTTACATTGTGGATTTGCAGTCACGCCAGTAAAATATGAACTTAATCATTTTGCTATAAAACTTTGTAAAATAAGAATGTGTGTCTTCAAGCTAATGATGTTGTTGTAAAGTCCTGATCATACGTAAAAACAAGAGTGTGAATTTTGTCATGAACACGAGGAGTCTGGCAGCTTTTGATGATTGTCAAAATATAATCTTCATTTTCATTAAATTAAACAATGCATTTTAAACTTATTCCAGAAAAAAAAAAAATTCAAAAAGATTTACCAATACAACTATTCTGAGCTTTTTTTCCCACCTTTAATGCTGGCACCAGGGTTTTAATTGATACCTTAAATGAGTATGTTAAAGTAACCTGCCTCAACTTTTGGAGGTGTGTGTTTTAGGTGTGCTAAACGCACGCCTGGGGAAATTAAAGGTGTGTGGTTGCCCCTCACCTTGGCCTGTCAGATGACAATGACTGTAACATGCACTTACCATCTTTCTTCAATGCTTGTTGTCCATTTTCTCCAATTCTTTGGGTAGTTTTTATAAAAATATTGTAGTTGAAATATTGTCAAAAACTTGCTCAGCGGCAATAATTTCAAAACAAAATTTAAATTATACATAAAAGAGAGATTTTCGAATTTGGTGGCCATTTTGCTACCCTCGTGGACAAATACAAGTACTTTTTTAAATGTGAGGTGGGCAATTTTTATACATAAAATATCTCAGAGAAATCAATTCTTCCAAACAGAATTCAATTGGAAATCACTTAATTGGACAAATCTAAATCATTAAGTGCAAAACTCCAAATTTCACATTTTTGTGTAGTACTATTCTGTATTGTTATATATGGATTATGCAGTAGACTAATAACGATACAGAACTCTGCATCTGCCCCCAGGATATGTCAGATTGCATGACAAACTGGGGCTTGGGCTATCCAGGTACATTTAATGCAACTATTATCACTTTTTACCTATGCATTGTGTTAGCATATAAATAAAATATTACATAAACTTTGACTAATGATCCATTAGATTTGAGTTATTTTTTCATGTCCGATGTTATCAAACTTGAATTTCTCAAGTTAAGTTAAAAGGTGCATTTTTAACTGCTGTGGAGCTCATTTAATGAAAGACTGTATTTAAATTTTCAGATGAAGCTGAATAAACCGCTGCTTTGATGTGCATCATGTGGATTTGAATAACTTCATGATCAACACAACCAGTAAGTAAATGTTTAAAGGGTATAAAGTACGTGTGGACTTGTTAAACACTAATCAGATCAAGTTTGTGGCTGAGCAGTAGCCTCCCTTGCCCTTGTGCTCACTGAGCTGAGAGCACCATTAAGATGATTTGTTTGTGGGTATAATGTTAATGTATTGTGGTGGCTTAGGGTTTCTGTGAGTCGTGGCTTAGGGTTTCTGTGAGTCGTGGCTTAGGGTTTCTGTGAGTCGTGGCTTAGGGTTTCTGTGAGTCGTGGTAGGGTGAGTTGCGGCTTAGGGTTTCTGTGAGTTGTGGCTTAGGGTTTCTGCGAGTCGTGGCTTAGGGTTTCTGCGAGTCGTGGCTTAGGGTTTCTGAGAGTCGTGGCTTAGGGTTTCTGAGAGTCGTGGCCTAGGGTTTCTGCGAGTCGTGGCCTAGGGTTTCTGTGAGTCGGGGCCTGGGATTTCTGCCAGTTGTGGTTTAGGGATTTCTGCGAGTCGTGGCTTAGGGTTTCTGCGAGTCGTGGCTTAGGGTTTCTGCGAGTCGTGGCTTAGGGTTTCTGCGAGTCGGGGCCTAGGGTTTCTGCGAGTCGGGGCCTAGGGTTTCTGCGAGTCGGGGCCTAGGGTTTCTGCCAGTTGTGGTTTAGGGATTTCTGCCAGTTGTGGTTTAGGGATTTCTGCGAGTTGTGGCTTAGGGTTTCTGCGAGTCGTGGCTTAGGGTTTCTGTGAGTCGTGTTTTGTTTGTTGTCAGTGTCGTTTCCATTACTCATATTGGGACTGACACACTTTCATATGAGGGAAATATCTTTAAGTTCAACTGCTCTTTGGATTAGGCCTTGAGTGGCGTTAAAAAGAAAAGTGAAAGAGTTTTTCTTAAATTTCCCAGAATTCCACTTTGTTTTACATTAACAGTGGTCTTATTCCATATTATCTGTTATCTGTTGGGACTTCTCTCAAATGAGTACTTACATACATCCAAAACGTCTTCAAAGGGGCAGGTGGATAAGTGGAAGTTTTGCCCTGGTGCATTGTTTGTTGCTAGTATAGTTAAATACTTTTTTCACATATGTGGCTAGCAGGCTGCCATGAATGAAATAACCCAAAGTATGACATAACACCCTAACCAACCAAAAATGACTTGCAGGTTTGCAATGGCAGGGGTCAAAATGTTCGGTCGTTCACTCGTTTTTACGACCTCAAAATGAAACTGACGAGCCAAATTCGCACCGAGC
>JAVFBZ010033561.1:0-10949 GCA_032466195.1 Katharina tunicata
GACCAATGTGTTTCCAAAATTTGAAAACCCTGCGTTAAGCGGTATGGTTTTAAACGTGTTCACGTCGTCTGGTATACCTTATGTTGCCATGGAAACCAGAAATTTGATTGAAATGGCCCCATTTTAAATAGGAATGTAGTTCAGTACAAGACCAGTGTGTTTCCAAAATTTGAAAAACCTGTGTTAAGACGTATTGTTTAGATCTTGTTCACGTCCTCTATACAGACGGACGGACGTCGTGCCGACATTATCCCTACGGCATAATATGCCGTTGGGATAAAAATTCCGTGGCAAAGTGCCTCGCCAAAAACAAAATGCTGTGGCTAATGTCGGAATTGATAGGGCTGGTCAAGTGATAGGTAGAAAGAGGATAAAATGTTATAAAGGACACCAAAAACATCTATTTCCACCATTAATTTCAGTCATGTATATATAATTTAATAAAGAGTTATCACACTGGCATATATACAGGCTTTTATTGAGGATCTAAAACCAGGGTTTCTCACAGGCAATGCAATCCCTGGTCCAAAATGTAGAGGTCCGCATTGGCCCTGTAAGCCCCAGTTTGCCCGAAATTTTTACCCAGAAAAAGGTTTTGTGCTTTTCCCGCCAAGAAAAAATATTTAGGAAAGAATGAAATATTTTTTGTGTCGTTTAGAAAGTGTCTGACTGTTTTTTGGGATAATACTCTCTGATACTGAACAGATTCTAGTTCAGAAAATTTAGAAGGTTGGATGGCTGAGTGGGCTAGGTGGTTGGCATTTACTCTGAGGATGGTGGGTTCGATTTCCGCAAGGGCCTGTTTACATTTGCACTTCAGTGATTGACCTTGTATGTAATGTCATGACTAGACTTTTTGAATATGGCTGTGAACTTCATAGCGAGGCTGCTGACCCTTGACCTGATCAATAGAGCAGTATAAACTCTTTCACGTGACTTGATTCTGTTGTTGCATTGGTCATTTCGGCCTAATGTTATGCTTAATAGTTCCATTTTATTTCTTTATTTGTTTTGCTGTTACCTGCTCTATGACATTTGTATTGGTACGCAATGCACTTGATGTTCTATAGGATACATTTATTTACATGAGATACAAGTTTTGCATGCAGTGGTAAATATGCTGCAAATGGCTTCAAAAATGGTCATTTATTACACAAAGGCTGTTTATCGGAGAAGACAGAAGTTGCCGGAGCTAGCAGATTGGAACAAGACTGGTAGTGTTTATTTACTAAATTTTTTATATTTTATTATATTTTTAAGACACCTAATGCTGCTATTTTTTTGTGTTTTACTATGTATATCCTAGGAAGTGCCTCCAGTGAAAACAAGCTGTCTCATTTCAAAACAAGCTGTCTCATTTCAAAACAGGCTGTCTCATTTCAAAACAGGCTGTCTCATTTCAAAACAGGCTGTCTTATTTAAAAATAGGCTGTCTCATTTCAAAACAGGCTGTCTCGTTGTGACAGGCTGTCTCATTTCAAAAGAGGCCGTCTTATTTAAAAACAGGCTGTCTCATTTCAAAACAGGCCGTCTTATTTAAAAAACAGGCTGTGTCATTTCAAAACAGGCCGTCTTATTTAAAAACAGGCTGTGTCATTTCAAAACAGGCCGTCTTATTTAAAAACAGGCTGTGTCATTTCAAATAAACCATCTCATTTCAAAGTAGGCTGTCTCAAAGAGGGTAAGATGCATTGCTAGCTAAAAGCCTGCATAATTATAGCTAAAACCATTGCCATAATGTGGTTAATAATGGTAAAGGGATCTTTAGGATAATACCTTTCATGCCAGAAGAGAATTTACATATTTACTTATTTGATTGGTGTTTAACGTCATACTCAGGAGTATTTCACCCGACGAGATGACGATTTTGTGTTGCCAGTGTATGGTGGATGACCTGGAGGAAACCTAACAAAAAAAACCACCCCGCGAATTACGCAGCCAATGGAATACTGCCCTTATATACATTACGTCCACAAGGGGAATCGAACCCTGGAAAGAAATAAAAACATTTTAAAATTTTCACTCACCACTGTTTTTAAAGCTTCTTGTACAGCGGATTTCTGAGAAATTGTTTCTTTCTTCCTTTGCCGTAAAGCCTCCAGTCTTTTCTGATTGTCTGAGGTATGTTTTAACAAGGACTTTGTCTTGGAAACGTCTTTTTCCAAAACTATTTTCTCTGGAGTAAGTTTAGTGTTTGCAGCTTTAACTTCCACATTAGGTTTTTGACTTGGGATATTCTTTGATAGTTTTTTTACTGTTGGGATAAAATCACAATCTTTACTTTTAAGGTTTATTGGATTTTTGTTTGTATCCAAGTTGATTCTTTCAGTTTTTTTCAAAGGACTATGACGCTCAAAGGTTTTGTTCATACTTTCATCAGGCAATGTGGAATTATCTGAATCTGATGAATCAGAACTACTTGAGGACATATCTCCAGCTTTGGCTAAAAATCTAGTAGAAAATTCATCCAAGGAAAGAGAACTCTCCTCCAGAGTTTCATGGGATGAGTTAATTCCCTTTACACTTGAATTGACAGGAAGAGGGGTGCTTGTGGACTGCATATGAAACCTGTTAGAATCAGACTTCTGGAGACACTCTGAATCCTCAATAGAGCAAGCATCTTCATCAGAATTCTCCTCCATTGTAACAACGCTAGTAGATTTAGCATTACCTTCTCTGGAAGTAATTTTCTTTTTCTTTATGGCAGACAAATTTGGAGATAAAATTTGACTAGGTCTAGAATCTTCCATTTCACTCATTTCAGAGAGATTTTCTGAGTTATCAGTGTCATCATCATCAGATGATTCTTTCACTGAAATGTCACTAGGTCTGCTAATGAACTGGTTTCCTTTGGGAACTTTCTGAGCTAATTTTTCATAATCTTCTGAATCATAATCGCTGTCTGACCTAGAACTGTCTTGTTTGTCAGAAGCCATTCTCTCTGGTAACAATCCACTGGAATATTCATTCATTAAAACAGAGTTATCCATCTTTACTCTACACTCTTTTGTTTTAAAGTTAAGATTGTTATTAAATGAACGATGAAGGAAGTCTTTCTCAGAGATTCCTCCCATTTCATCATCAGAGTCTGAAGAGGAATTGTACAAAACTGTGGATTTTTTAGGAGTTCCTTTAGAAATTTGTTTCCCTTTTATTTTCATATTTGGTTTATTAATGCTATCAGACTGCACAGTATCTCCCGTCATGGAATCTTTTTTAGATTTGGATGAAGTTTTGATCACTATGTCTGATTTCTTATTCAAAGTAGATGAATTCCGAAGCTGTTTAGTTCCTAAAAATGGGGGCGGTTTCCCTTTTTGGAAAACATTACCCTTTGCTTTTCTTGAACTCAACGCTGAATTTTGAAAATTATTTTCTGTAAGTTTCTCTTCCACAACAGTTTGTTTCTTTCTTGAACCAATAGAATTATCCTGTTGAACTTTTTGTCGCTTTGGTCTTGAGTCAGGATTATATGATGCAGACAAATTATTTCCATATTTGCTCAACATTAAACTGGAAGACTTGTCACCTACACTGGAGTTGTGTTTTGATGACTCGATAATTTCATCTGTTGCAGCGGAGTCGTCAGATTCTACATCCTGTTGAAATGCATGTGAAACATCCATTCCTGCAATTCTTTCCATTTTCTCTTTCAATGTTAATCCCTTTGGAAGAGGGTTAACTTTCACGACCTCCAAACTGTCGTCACTGTCATCATTTTCATAACTCTCAGTCTGACTGCTTGTCAATTTTTCTCTCACAACTTCCATAGCAGCAGTTACACTTTTCTTTAGTTCTGACTTTTCTTTTCGCGGCGGGTGGAATTCTGGGAAGTTTCCCTGGACACGATTTAAAATCTCAGTGTTCGCTTCTTCCATTTCCCAGGTTAGCTTGGTAATGGATCGATCCTCATTTTCAGATTCTTTGATCCTTTTCACATTGTGACAAAATTTAGAAGGATCCATTTTGGCAATCTGGAAAGAAATTCATTTATTTATTAACAGTCTCAAAGTGAAACAGGTATTTTTGTTGTTCGGCTTGGAATGGCTTTTAGTTTGTATCAAGGTACTACAATATTATGTATTGTGGATAGTTGTAATTAATTTCTTTTTGTAGTTATTTTACCAAATTTGGTGCTTGGTGCCTTGGTGCTACAGAAAATTGACCTTGAGGTTACTCTTACGTAACTTAAAAGCCTAACTTAGATTGTACCTAGTCACTGGATGGTGATGATGGCTACCACCTGTGACAGCTGTCTACACACAAACAGAGTTTACAAATTTCTGGCACACAGATCTAATGTTAAATAGCAATGATATTCTGCAGATGGGGTTATATAGTGGTTTGATAAAAATAAGGCGACAAAAATCACTTTGTACATGTTGGTGCATTAGTATTCAAGCTTTTGGATATTGACTTTTGCAATATAAACCTGATGATGGATTAAGCTTGTTTGTTTGATTGTTTGATTGGTCTTTAACGTCGTACTCAAGAGTATTTCACCTATATGACGACTTACTAATTTGTGTTGCCGGTGTATGGTGGAAACCCGAGAAGAAACCTCGTAAAAACCACCCCGCAAACTCTGCACCCACCGGAAAACTTCCTTTATACCTCAGGTCCACGGGGGAATCAAACTTATTCTGGGTACAGTGAAGGGGGTTCCGTGGTCCAACGCTCTACCACAAAGCCACGGCGCGGCCCCAGAAAGCTTGTATTCTAAAGTACCAACATGTACAAAGTGATTTTGTTGCGTTAGTTTTATTCAATTATATTGTGGTTTGAGTTTATCATTCACATAATCCTTGCCTTCCTCTTATCTTTTCTTCGAATGTAAACTATTGGTAGAGCTCGACTGTATTTCCCAACGACCCAATTCTGAAAAAAAAAAAATCATTATAAATGTCAGATTAAAATCGCAAGGAAAAAGATAATTTATTTGATTGGTGGTTTATGCAGTACTTAAGCTTATTTCACTCATATGAGACGTGCCAGCCAACTGGGTGAAGGAAACCACCCTCGACTTCACTAGCAACAAACATGTATTTATTTATTTATTTGATCTGTGTTTAACATGTCCTCAAGAGTATTTCACCTATTTCATGCCGGTGTATGGTGACAAAAACCTGGAAGAAACCTTGTAAAACCACCCCCCGAACTCTGCGGCCACCAGAAAACTTCCCTGATATACCCAAGGTCCAGAGAGGGAGGAAACCACAAAAAATGACGCTCATAACTTATAAGACATCACAAAACATTCACAGGACCAAAAACAGGACACCACAACAAAACAGCTTATTGATGCCCCTTAACTCAGAGAGCACCAGGAGTCTGTCAACCAACCACCCGCTGTAACAAGGATGCTATTTCAGGTACTTTGAAGTTTCACCAGCCAAATGTTAAAACGTAGCTCCGGAGCAGTCTTTTTGAGCATAGTAAATGAATCTGCAAATGACTTTATTCAAATCAGTTTTTGATTTTGAGATCTTGATCTTTTGACCTTTTCTCCAGGTATGAGTGTGCCTGGAACAGCTCCCTTGACTTCCAGCTCTTTCACAGGCATGGGTGAGGGTTGAACGGGTTTATCTTCTAATGCTTGATAAGTCTCCCTGCTTTTTTCATTCAGTTCTCGTTCCTTTTTTAACCTAAGTACAAAACAGGAGTTAATAAATGATTATTAATGTACCACAAGAATCTACTATGAACCAATATTAAAAACATGAGCCATTTGATTGTTGTTTAACAAACTGAAATCATTTCTGAAATTTAAGACTCAAAAAGACTTAAGATAACCTAACATTAAGAAAGGGTGCCATGTCTGAAAAAATGTACTTGCCCTAAATCATCAACAAATTCAACCCCCTTTACCACTTAAAAATACATATATTTTGTCAAGACTAATCACACTGGCACAGGGGAAAATACATATACGTATGCAAAGGCTATTAATGTAACATTATTTAATGTAACATTTAAATTGTTTTACTACACCTCTTAAAGAATTTGTTTATGAGATTCTAACTCGAAACTACCAGGAAATATAAGTTTTAGTTCAAAACTCACATTTATAAAATCAATAAATTACTTAAAATGTGTTTCCTTTGTGTCCAATTTGTTGAGGATTTAGAGTTTGTTTGTTTGTTTGATTGGTGTTTAACATCGTACTTAAAAGGTATTTCATTTATATGACGACGGATTCTCCACATCTTAATCTGCTCTACTCAATAGGGCGGAAAACCGAGAGGAAACCTCGTAAAAACCGCCACCGCGATTGCCGAAGTCACTCGTGTGACTCCCTCATATACCTCACGTCCACTGAGAGACTCCAACCCATGCGGAACATCGAAGGAGGATCTGCAGTCAGACGCGCTAACCATTGAGCCACGGCGCGGGCCAAGGATTTAGAGTAACCAGACTTTTAGACTTATATTCCAGATTTGAAGGTTAAGCAAAATTTTAAAAATAACTTTTGATATACTGATTTCTAAGGCACGACAACACCCCCTACCCGCATCCCTTCCTCTTTTTGTATTCAATTTGCATTAACTGGCAAAGGCTTCACAAATTTTAATCTTTACATACTTTTCGAGGAAGCTTTCCTTGGCCAGCTGTAGAGAGAGTTCACTGCCCTTCCATTTGTTTTTGTTGTACACACTGAAACCTAAGACATATATATACTAAATTGTTATGTACACTATGAAATTGTCTACATTTGAAGGATGGCAGGAAAATAAAACATGCAAAATTATCCAGGTGTGTTACCTGTATTTCTATTTTAATTACATCTGGTATGAAACTTAAAAAGGAAAAAAAAATTGGTTTTGTTTGTCTGTTTCATTGGTGTTTAACGTCAGGCTTAAGAGTATTTCTCCTATATAACGACTTTGCGTTGCAGGTGTATGGTAGAAAACCCAGAAAAAAACCTCGTAAAAACCACCCCACAAACTCTGCAGCCATTGGAAAACTTATATATTTAAGGTCCACAGGGATTTTTATTTCACTAATACGAAATCATGACAGCCCATTGCCAATGGGGTGAAAGAATCCACTCTTAATGACACCTCAGTACATTGAAAGGACAAAAAACGGAACACCACAACAAATAGGCTTCCTGATGCCCCTTAGCCCAGACAGCTACACGGCCTGGCAACAAAGACAACACTTCATATTTAATACAGAGCAATAAATGGGTTGCCGCAAAAAATCGGTTTCCTGGTACATGCCCCTTAACTCAGAGGGCAGCAGGGCACAGAAAGCTCCCGGTCAACCACCTTCGCTCAGAAGGTAGACAATTTTTTATGTTACGAACAAATTGGTTAGAAAGGCATTGGTCAACAAAACTAAAATGATATGCTTGGAGCAATACTGATTTTACTTTGATTTACCCTGGTTCACGGTTTGTTTGATTGGGGTTTTACGCCTTTCACTTACATGATGGCGTGCCAGCCTAATCGGTGAAGGAAACCACTATAAAAGACGTTGGCAACATGTAAGACAGGACAAAAATTTTAATAACTAACAAAACAGGACACTATAACAAATCAACATTCTGTGTCCCTTAGTTCTGAGAGGACCAGGTCACAGCCCTCACAGGAGGCTCCAACCCAACCACCTGCTTCTGGTTCATGAAGTTCAGTTTGACTTACATTTCTTTAAATTGGATTCAGTGAAGTCTCCATCAATGTACGCAAATGTCTTGATAGGAGAGCCTGGAATTTGACAATGCAAAACCGGAGAATAAAAAAAGTATAGATTTTTAAATCTTAATATAAAAAATTATTTTATATTGTTGACAGGAAGAGGGGTTAAGTTGTATTGAACTTGTTCTAATGTTTGAGATCAAATTTAGCATCTGTTTGATTAAGATAGGGACATTTACACACACTATGCATGAGAATGAAATGGGTAAGTATATAAGAAAATTTCAATTCTAACAATAATTCAACATTTTTACCACTGTTGTCCTTTCTAATCCTGATGTCCACATTCTGAATATTCCCAAATTTTGAGAATCTGTTTTTTAGCTCATCTTCTGATACAGACGGGAACAACCCACCAACAAATATTTTTTTCTTTTGAGCCATATTTCTGTTGTTAGATGCAAGCTAGCAGCAGTTGGTGAATTATCTAAAACACAAGAAATGAGCAGCCATTACTCATTTTTATTTGACAAAACAATATTTTAATCAACTAAATTACTTGTGTTTGATTGTCTTTGTCTTAACAAATTTTTGTTACGACAAATTTTATATGTTATTACACAGGATGACTGCCGATTTTGGTAGGTGTTTATTTACTTGCAAGGGCCATATTTTTTTCTTAAAATCCTAGGAACTGAATCCCGTTCCTTTGGTGAACATTCTCTAAGAGTGATTCACTGTCAGTCTCCGTCCTATAAATGTAAAAAATTATTAATATCAGAGGAGAGTTACTTCTGGCACCAAGCATTACTAGGTCCTGTTTACTGGGCTAACATAAGCTATCAGCTGGGTATTGTAGTTATTTATTTTATTGCTGATTGTGTCAATATTACCCAAATCGACAACGGCCTGCTGTCAGGTTTGGATTTGTCACTCGTTTCATATAACCAGCTGATACTGTGTATATTGGTCTACAACTTTGTAACATAAATTGACACGAGACCCTGAACAACAGCAGCAACAACAACACTGAAGCAAATATATCTGAACTTCTAAGATCGATTTGAAAAGTATACCAAGAACTTAGAGGGCTTCTGAAATACGACCAAACAAATCACAGCAAATTCTTCGAAGCCATGCACTTGATATACTTTTGAAAAGGGCAGGGACAGCAAAATTGAACAAATTATTTGGTTACGATTACCAACATCACTTTCTTCCACATGGCCTCAAGTTATTCTCCACTCCAGGAAAATCCTGAGTTAAGAAGAATGCCATCTTTCAATGTCACTACTTATAGCAGAGTCGAAAACAATTAAATACATGTCATCGAATCTACTACCTCTAACTTAATATTAACCTTTTAATAATGAAGTTATATTGTATTTTTTTTCTCATTTTTAAAAACAAACTTAGACTGCAAACAGATGCACATCTTTATCTCTTGATAAAATTACATTCCACACTTAAACTTTGTTTCTAATTTCGAATTTTGTCTAGAGAATGGCGGTAAAATATGATATTCGACAAATGAAACCGTGAAATTAGAATCAAAGAACCAAATCTGGTGTAGGTATTGTTTGTTTGGTCTAGGTTTTAGTATTTTGTCCCCAAAACACAGATGTCAATATCCTGGAACGTTTTCATGGTAAGTTTTGTGATTTGTTGGCAACGAAAAATGGACCATATGTAATACAGATGGATAAGTATGTATCTTGTTGGGTAGTGCCAGAAATAACTCTCCTATGATATTTAATAATTTTTGACATTTTATAGGACGGAGAGTGACAGTGAAACACTCTTAGATGCATTTTCAGAAAAAAGATGGCCCTCGCAAGTAAATCCCGTAAATAAACACCTACCTCTGTCGAGATTTATGTCCTCTTCAATTTGAGCCCAAAAATCGGCAGTCATCTCGTGTAATAAAGGTATAAAATTCCAACAATATTCGTCCAAATGGAAGGAGTTAGCTTTCCAAAGACGCCAGTTTTACCGTTAACAACCACCATTTATACCAAAATTAGGTCCAGGTGGAGGTAAGCAAAATTTTCTTTCTCAATATTTATTAAAAATATATATACGTCCTCTTCCCAGGATCAACTCGCTTGTGGAGTTAAAAAGTATAAAATATAAACAACAATAACAATTAACATGATGTAAAAACAACTTCTTGTTGATATGTTTTTTTTTTCTGACAGGTAACTAAAAATGGTTGATGTAACCACTGGAGATGTGGTGATTGAAAATATGGAGGTGAATGAAGAAAGTGAAAATGTTGAGGAGTGGAGGAAGAAAGTGGAGGCTATGGAGGCAGAAGTCAAGGCTTTAGAGCTTAGAGTGAGAGAAAGGGGAGATAAGCTGTGTATTGTAAGGAGAGATGAACTGGATGACATCATGTAGGAATTATTATTATTTAATTATATATCATTATCAGTATCTCCATATTGTTTAGCAAATTTTATTTCCCCTGGGGCTGGTTTGGTATACTCATTTCAGCTTGTACGTCCGCCTGTGATTTGTTTCCGGCCATTTACTTGAAAACCGTTGGGCGGATTGTATTCAAACTTGGTATTTTTATGTGCCATGTGACCTGGTATATCTCAGGATTGTGTTTCTTAATGTACATGTACGTCTACAGCGGGTGGTTAGGTGGCCCTCCTTTGCCCCGGTGCGCTCTAAGCTAAGGGGTAAAGGAATCTGATTTGTTGTGGTGTCCTGTTTTTTGCCCTATAAAGTATAAAATAAATCTATTGTGGCCTCTTCTATGTTGCTGGCTGCGCTTAGGGTTGTTTCTTGCGCCTATTGTTTTCTACTGAATTTGAAAGCCACTTCATCTGAACTGCTGTTAAAAAAATGTATGGTGGACTTTTCGTGCTACATTTCTTGTAATTATCATGTCACTGCAATAAATGTATATTAAAATGTTGTTGATTAGCTATATATATAACTTTATCCTGTCATTCTTACTGGTTCAGATATGCGGGGGTTCAATTTTGAGTAATTTGGGTTAAATTTTTATCTCCAAAAACTACTGTGCATAAATAAACCATAGTGCAAACAGTCCACCATACATTTTACTTACACTAGAGTAGTTCAATTGAAGTGGCTTTCCATGGAAAAAGAGAAATCCTACAAAAAAGGTAAAGCAGTTTTGTTAAAGCAACATATGCACCCAAAAGTTCTGAATTTTTCACTATCACAGAATCTCATGAAAAATTATATTTTTCTCAATAAGTACAAGTTAGAGGCTTTCCAATAATTCCAACATCAAATTTGTAGGTCGAAGGAGAGTTTTTTAATAACTAAAAA
>JAVFBZ010033572.1:0-11126 GCA_032466195.1 Katharina tunicata
CATATATATCAACAACCCCCACTACCTAGTGTGTATCTTCTAGCTTGTTTTACATTCCGAAACCATTTCATGTATCAGACCGTTATACCAGAGACGACATTTCTGTCTGTCTGGCAGACTGACATTGACAATAGGTTAGGGTATATTCAAGGGTAACAGTGCTCGTAGGATTAAAGTATGCCCCCATGCTTTTGATTTTATTTTATTCACCCTACAATATTTATAGTCGTAATACATATGAGGAAAATAAATGGTGAGAAAAAAAGCCCTAAAGGGCTTGTTCAATCCCATTATAACAAGTAGAACAGTGAGTCGACAAGTTGCATATACATACAAAATCAATCAAATTTTCTTACACCTATATCTCCCTTATTTCAAAATTGTGTTGTTTTTAGAATTGTTTTTTTTAAACAATCTACGTCAACTAGTCACATACGCACCCCAAATTAGGATTTTAAAACTAATTCCGTTTGCCTTGATTTTTACAAGATTTGATGTTTATTCAAAAACTAAAACAGTCATGCTAAAATAAAAATTAATCACTGGGTACAAAGCTTGTACGGACCAGGAGAAATCTAGCAGTTGTTCGAATTTAAGTGTAAGAGGGCTGCCTATAATTATTTGCTCAAAATGACTTTGATCCAGCCGCGGTGAATAACCTTGTTTGTAACGAGCCAACATTTTGAAAGGGGTGCGGCTAACACGGTTAACTAGGAGTGACGTCGGTACACCAAAGTATGTCTGAGCTGTGACAGCAGACTGACATATTTCCAATTAAAAATTCTGACAGAAAATTCAGTTTTTAGTTTTTTTAGTTATTATAAAACTCTCCTTCGACCTACACATTTTTGGAATTATTGGAAAGCCTCTAACTTGTACTTCTTGAGAAAAATATGAATTTTTCATGAGATTTAGTGATAGTGCAAAATTCAGAAATTTTGATTGCGTATATACTTTAACCATTTTATTTCCCTTTGTGAATCTCGTAGTAGTTCCCAGAGAGTGTGAAATTAATACCAGCAAACCCTTGTTGAGCGAGTTTGGCGGGCGTTAGTGTTTTCGTTTGTGAGTGACGTCATTCAGCGTCTGTTTGTCAGCTGTTTCAGACCACTCACTACGACAGTGTCTAATTACCGTTCTGACCCAGCTCGTTGAGCTCATAAGGGGTTTTCAGATTTATTGGCTCGTTATGTTAAGAACGTAATTGTTTTCAAATCAGTGGTTCCATGAAGTTGAGCCACAGCCACAGACCCACGTGATTGTCCCATCGCTTCAAGGTTGCATTCCGAGTGGTGACATCACATGTACGATATGCACGTTCATTTTTCCGGTACTATTTTCTTAACAGTTAGCAATACAATTGGATAGTGAAGCTTAGACACATATTATAAACCTATTGAGTCAGGAGGAGTGTTTGTAGGTTTGGTATATGGAAGCATGTTGGGGTTATCATGTGCGTTTGTTATACCTTAACGTAAAGGTGTGTCTCACACTGTAGGAAATCTGTAGTTTAAACGTAACATGGTTGCAATGCGTTAATCAGCAATAACAAGTATATTACTTAAGTGTAATGAGAAATGACGAATAGAACTATGGAAGCCTAGTTTGGTTATATGCTTAGGTCAGTTCCCTTCGCCCTTAAAACAGGCACTGTTGCCTAAATAAATTGAATTAATCCTAAGTTAATATAATAAAAGCCTAGTTCATATAATCAGTGATTAGATTCTATACACTGGAGTCAGATAATGGCTAAGCATACTTGTACTTACTAGTTGGGCATGCACAAATAAGAAATATTGTCATCCCATTACTGGTGATTCCGACTGTAACTAGATGCTGTCGTAGTGAATGATCTGAAACAGCAGACAAACGGACGCTGATTGACGTCACTCGCCAACACAAACACTAAATTCCGCTCTGCCACCCATCTGGAATAAGACCCCCATTACAACTTCCGTTCTGTATAAGGGACGAATATAGTTCTCAAAATAAAACGTATATTTTCTTCTTTATTTTTTCTCTCCTCTTGCAAATTGATTTTTGGTGGACTTTTTGGTATTGATATGCAGCATTTGAGTGGAGGTTTGTAGTCAGTGTGATATTTAAGCCTATATAGGTCCCATTTGGTGCATGAAGACTGTTGACCGAGGTGGGATTCGGTTGTTGTTTACATTCTGAAGCAGGGCTGTCAGACCCCTGTCATCTTCCTATAGGCAGCTAGTTTTCAACCATTATGACCTGTCGAGCTTTTGATCGTATACACTTTGACAGTCGGCTGTTTGCACCATACTAAAATAGGCCCGTACCTTTCTCCAGGTTTTGAAGACTATACCAGCACTAATGTAATGACAGGCCATCCTTGTAGTTGTTGTAGTAATGTTTCCGCAGAAAATTGCGCTGGCGAATGAATAAACTTAATTTTATTACAAATTTTTAAAAAATTAAACAAAAAATTGGGATTGGGGCATATTAAATTTGAAGTTTGTAAAAGGCAGGAACAAAATAGATAAAAACGAAGCAGTGCCGTCTAATCACATTTTAACTTACTCGCTACAAAAAGCAAAGAGGGATAACTTTTTCTAGGTGAACAACAAGATGGCCAGTCAATATTATAGAGTCAAAGACTCAACGGTAAGGAGAATGGTTTGATTCCCTATTTTAGAATGCAGTCTGCCCCAGTGGCATATTAAAATGCGCTCGTACCTTTCTAGAGATTGAGAAGAACGTGAACACTATGCCGTTCTTGTTGTTTTCGTAGTACTTTTTACGCAAAAAAGTGCCCGAGCGAATGAATCGTCTAAATTTTACTATCAACTTATTTCAAATTAAACACAGAAAAATTGTTGTCACGGGGCCGATTCAAATTGAAGTCTGTTAATAGCAGAAAAAAATAGATAAAATCGTGAAGCAGTACCACGTAATCACATATAGGCATAAACTTACTCGCTATACAAACAATTACACTATGGGATAACTTTTTCTAAGTGAACAACAAGATGTCCAGTCTATGCCTTATTCAAGACTCGACGGTGGGGAGATTGATTTGAGCGGAATCGTGATAAAGTTTACCGGAAACGTCTCGTCTGGGAATAAGTATGTTTCTACCCGTCAGGGGCCTATACAAATACATCTGATTTACTTATAACGCGCTGCTTCTAACAGCCCATCACACGGCGTATTTGGGCGCAAAATACATATGTTTATGATAGGCCAAGTGCGCAAAAAGTCGACTGTGCATGACGCGAATCAATATTTATAATTGACTAGGTACTTGACCAGCCAATCAAATAACATTATTTCACACCAAAACATCTTTAAAATTGACGATTTCGCGTAAAAATCTCACTATATGTAAATATGTCAATTTGACTAAACTTGCGTGGCCTTGGTTATATTCACGCGTCAGGGAAAAAAGTTTCACTTAAGTTTATGCGATTGACATGTTATAACGTTTTGACGTGTAAGAAAATTATTCTTCACGTAACAAAGTAGGCTACACCCTAATCTTGTCAAATTGAGTTTTTTTTAGAATGGACGCGTATATACACAACTATTAAAACATTAGGATTATTTTTCATTTTAACCACCTATTAAATGGTGGTAATAGGCCTATATTCACAGTTGTTTGCACTTTTGACCGACTGGTTTATGTATGGTAAACAAGCACTTATTAAAGAAGACAAAGTTTAGCCCAACAAAACATGTTGTTAAGGCCGTCTATAACAGTATCACATTCTTAGCGCTAATGAAACCAGGGGGAACTTACTCATAAGTCATGATTACACATTTAAAGGGGAAGGAAACACAACAAAAATGTATTCGCCAAAAGAGAGTTTGTAACACGCGTTTCGATTGGTCATCGGACAACGTAATAAATGCATTTCCGGTTTTACGATGCGTTGTGTTTTAAATTTTCCGGTCGGTCCGGATTGGTCAACTTGGGTGCTATGAAGGGCCAAACCCGCCATAAATAGCAACGTATTACGGTGTCCTCAAAACACTACGTGTTATAACACAACGCAACGTAAATAAGGGAAGCAACCAATCAAAATGCTTTATTTTTCTCATTGTTTCGTCCTACATTACGTTGTAAAGCATTACGACCATACACTTGTTTCGTTTCTTTGCGTTCTATCAGCCATCTATCATACAAACTATAGGCCTACCCGAGACGGGGCATTCGGCCAAACCTCGCGTGATTTCTTGTTATTTGGCTGCCATCACTTAAATGTGCGCAGTACATTCGATGGTTTCCGAGTGCAAGGCGTCGCGTCGCTACGTGTTTGCTGAGCTTATGACGTAGGCCTACGTTTGTAGGCCTATGAACCGGTACTGTTGAATAATATTTAAGATCACTATCATACAATAATCAAAGGCTTGGAGTGGAATTATCGTGGACGTATAGTGTGCGAAATCAGTTCATCAGCTCGCCATGTCAGTCCAACAAAGCTTGGTTTTCTTTAATCATAAGATGCAAATTTATGAGAAAAGGTTACTTCATAAATCCGACTGTTTGTAATAAGCTAAAAAACATGTTGGCCAAATCTTTGAGATTTCATATTGTGAGACAAGACGAAACTCTTGTAGACCTACTAGATATTATTCAGCTAACCTTCGATTTGTTGTCATAGCAACCGAGGGGAATATGATACGCATATGTTTTGTTGAATGAGATAATTTAATTTATAAACACCTAGTAGGCCTACATTTATTAAGCAGATCCTGGTACATCAATAATCGAGCCACAGAGGCATTCATAGGTGACTGCGATATTTTGTAAGCATTCACAAGTTTTTTAATAACCGCGTCGGTTTGTGTCAACCACCAATCTTGATAAATCCGATCTTGTCTACATAACTTTAGAATAACAGTAGCTGATTTTCCCCGGTTGGTCAACCACTACCAGGTCTCTTAATATAGCTAACTTATCAATCCAGTGTCATATATAATTAGGCCTACATATTGGATTGAAGTTATAACCAGCACATAACAACAAATATAGATCACACAATGGCCCCATTTCATTAGTAATATATAATGGATCTACAAAGGCATAGAAATCGCGTACGTAAGTCTATCGATTGAAGGTGTTAAAAATAGACATCCGTCCGCTTTATGTAAGGATGCATACATTACATCCCTCACGTTCAGAACAGGTGGCATCTCTTCCAATAAAGTAGGCCTGTATAATACATCCACCTATGAGTCACTCCCTTATCAGTTCGTAACAATAATAAATGACATTCAATTTTCATGCGCAATGATCTAATTATCTAGTTCGCTGTTTATTAACGACACTTTCAATTCAACAAGAAACCAGTATTAATTCTAGGCCTACAATACCGGTACCGTTTATTGTGTAAAAAGTATGTTATGTTTCATCCATACGTTCGATATTCCCCCCAATGTACACTCTGCTAGTCACTGAATTAATAATACACCGATTTGCCATTTGTGGGATGCTTCCGCTGCAACGAAGCCAAAGAAAACAATTATTTATTTTAGGCATCACGGAGACCCGTTTATAGACCTATGCAGGGAACATTCAGCTCTGTTGACGTCATTCCTCTAGCACAGTTGAGTAGCGTGATTGATTGTTTACATCAGCATACAGCCATTTTACTGTTATTGTTCAGGGCTAGCCACTATTCACATGACCTATGGTCAACACATGTTAACACATTTGACAATTTATTAAATTCGTACAAATAATTTACTATTTAACAATTTCGGATATGCGGTTACGAATCGAGGTGTATATATTTGTGGATGTTACTGACGTCATCAGTTGACGTCACTGCCCGGTTTCCAATCGAGGATTGAGAAAATAGGGAAAAGTCATGAGATGTCTTAATAATTTTACGAGGAGATATTTGGATTGTGATTCCAAATGCCCCTTAGGCTTGCTGCTAGAATCCTTCAGAGCAGGTCAAAATCATGGTGATGGCAGAAAGGTCTAAGGGGCAGCCGATTAGGGTGGGCTTTTACGATATTGAGAAAACGATAGGCAAAGGAAACTTCGCCGTCGTGAAACTAGCCCGCCACCGGATTACAAAAACAGAGGTAAGAGTTTGGATGGGTGACAACTGTTTCAACTTTTTCCACACCCTACCTGATTGTAGACCGAGTCAGTTATACAACCGCCAATCGGATTTTAATGCACTTGAAGTGTATGTGTTTACAGGTTTACCTATCTGATGTGTCATTGTTTGTTGAAACATGTGGACAAGGGAAGCAATCAGCATCCTCTCCCTTCCTCCACCCTTTTCACATCTCACCTGTGACCAGCAGGTCCATGTGTACACCATCATATGGTAGATTTTGAAAAATTAAATCTTGTAGAATATGTAACTTGATATTACAAACACTTGCTTGTGCATTTAATACATTAATCCAATAAAGTAAACTTCAGTGTTAAATGTAAATATTTGTGATTCACAAACATACATTGTACATTTGATTGTAGCGTTAATACCTTTTAGCAGAGTGCAGTAGCCACTCCTGAAGATGAAGACAGTTGGTCTTTGAAAGCTAGAGCTGTAAATGTGTACAGAATTGTTGTAGTCGTGTTATTTATTATAAGTACCACTATTAATACCTTTTATATACAGTTAACATAGCGCATGGACTATGGAGCTACATGTAATTTATCAAAATCCTGTACAACATTAAAGCAATGTATTACGTTTTATTATTTTTGTATAAAGGTAGAGAAAGAAGATTTGTCTTGCCTCCACCGGGATTTGAACTTGGGTCTAACGTGACGTCATTTTATCATAATATAATACTTCATTATCTTTCAACATTTGTGGCCACAGAGCGCACACATCTGTCAAGAGATTAGCGCAAGACTGTTTATACTTCAAGTCCTTGTCTTAATGCTTTTAGGGTGCTGATTTTATTTGGAAAATTGAACTAAGATTATAGCAATATAGTTAAGCGAATTGTAAATTTGGTGAACATTTACTGTAACTAAATCAAGAAATCTTTGAATGTAATTATCATTTGACAATTGAATGTAAAAAATCTGAAGCTAACTGAAAATGTGAGCCTTATTTTATCCGAAATATGAAGTTAGAAAGATTCCAACATGAGACACATCTCCTTATTTTTCATCAAACGCCTGCAGGGCTAAAACTTTATAAGATCAGATGGTCAGAAATCTGAATAATATCAAAAAATTTATTGTGTGAACTTAGCTACAAATTAATACTGAAATCAAGCCCAAAATTTGTTCTGTTTTGCTAAGTTGAAAATTTTATCTGGTTATTTTGCAGGGAATTAAGCAGTTTGTTGACGTGAGATTCTTGTGCCCTGCAGCACCATAGCTAAGGAGTGGATTTGTTGTACATAGCATTTTGCTATAATATATCCTATTCTTGTCCTGTTTATTGCAAGTGTTGATACGCTAAGTTAGTTTCCTTAACCAATTGGGCTGGCACGCCATCATATGAGTGAAATAGTCTTAAGAACTGCACAAAACCCAAAGAAACAAACAAACAAATCAAAGGAATTAATTATTACACATAAGAATACTGGTACACACATTTGAGAAATATGATTTGCTAACAGATGTTCATCTCATATAGCACCCTAAAAGCAGACAGTTCAACTCAATCAGAATTTTGTCATGTTGGGAGTGAGGCCTTAGAATTATTTTACCAGATAGAACCTATTCTTTATTTTAATTCATAATCATTGTGTTGAAAAATTCCTGTATATCGTTGTAAAATCTCATTTTAGGTGGCAATTAAGATCATTGACAAAACACAGCTTGATGAAGCGAATTTGAAGAAGATTTACAGGGAGGTTCACATAATGAAGCTGCTGCATAATCCACACATTATCAAGCTTTATCAGGTATGAATTATTAAAGAGTTTATTCAATCACATTTACATATAAAAAAAAACACTGCCAACGAAAAGTTGCCATATCAGGGAAATACTCTTGAGTACGACGTTTAACACCAATCAAATAGGACGTCTGAAACAACCTCGACATATCCTTATTATATTAACCAATTTCTGTGGGAAACCGGTTTCATTCTCCAAAGCTTAAAAAAAAGAAGCTTTCCTGCAGTGCAATGCAAATATTTTTGCGATGTCAAGACTGTATATGAGTTGGTATACCACTAGCCTAGTAAACAGGACCTGGTAATGCTATGCCACCAGGTCCTGCTCGGAAAAAATGCGAATATCTCTGGTGGAAGCATATATATTCACAGAATTGTTCAAGTACAACAGTTGAAATGAAGATTAAATAAATGATACTATACAATGCAAGCCCAAATTTTATACTTGAGTTTTCCATCGCCTTTCAAACAAGATGTACGTCGCTTTTTACCGCGCAAGACGACAGTTCAATTGTAACTCCGCCATGTTTGAAGGGGATTAGACTACAACAGTCAGGCAAACAAATGTTGTAGTCTATTTCACTCCCCCACAATGTATCCGCTATATTTGAATCGAGGTAAACATTTCAGAGTTAATTGACCTGTTGACTGAAGAAGATAAAAAATGACACAATTCTCATTTGAATGGTTAAGGAAGGCTTTACTTATGTATTTGCATGTGCATGGTGAAGTAGCATTTTTTTAATCTTCATTTCAACGGTCCTACTTTTACAATTTGTGAGGATTGCTTCTACCAGAGCTATTAATCAATCTTTCGAATATTTCCTGGGTAGATTAGAAAGACTTTTAGTGTTATATGATTTCTGTGGGATTTTCTTTGTGTGTTTTTATAAATTTTTAAATTTTCTGATGTAGAAATTGATGTTAATTCAAATGTTTTTCTTCCAGGTGATGGAAACCAGGAATATGCTGTATCTAGTGTCCGAATTTGCCCCAAACGGAGAAATATTTGGTAAGTACAAAGGGCTTTTGCTTTAAATTAAGCAAGCTGGCATGAAAGTAAAATATAGACTCAATTCCATATATATATATACGCCTTAGGTACAGAGAACAAATAATCTTTCACACTGATGCATGTTAAGTCATTTATAAAATTTCCACTTTTATGTGGACAAATTTCCTTTAACCTTATGTTAGACTCAGTTAACCAGATGTCAGTATAAAAAAAAAAAGAAATAGTTGTATAGTCTATGCAATCGGCACAAATTCCCTAGTAATTTCCTAGACATTCTCTTGCAACACCCATCAGCTTCATTCTATTTATATTAGCTTCAATTAGTTATTAAAAAGTGGTTGGGTATCAGGAAGCTGATTTGTTGTGGTGTCCTGTTTTTCGTCCTGTAAATATACTGTTGTGTCTTCTGTGTTAACAGCATGCTTTAGTGTGGTTTCCTTCACCGATTGGGCTGGCTCCATCATATGAGTGAAATAACCTTTAGTACAATGTTAAACCCCATTCAAATAATCAATAAGTTGTCATTTGTATACAGTTTAACTTACAGTGTTCTCATTTGTTTTCTCAGATTACATTGCAAAGCGGGGTCGACTGTCTGAGGCAGCTTCACGGAAAATATTTAGACAGATTCTCTCTGCTGTGGAGTACTGTCATAACAGACATGTTGTTCACAGAGATCTAAAGGTAAGCATCTGAGATTGATACAAATTTGGAAAGCCTTGAAATTTTCTGCATGGTTATACAAGATTAAGAACCTTACCGGGTACTCCAGGTGGTTTATACATGAAAATCTTCTATCAAAATCATGTTTAAAATGTATGAACATGTGGAGCGCAAAAAATTAAAATAATTTACTTTCCATCTGTTTCATCACTGGGTCAGTCTACTCAATATTGAATACACATAATTTTCCCCAAATTTCATCTTGATTGTTTTCTTTTAGAAAACTTTTTTTTCACACTGAAATTAATATTACTTATTAAATGCATAATTCAATTACTGGTGAAATTGGAAATTAAAAATATATTCCAAAATTTGAAATATTTTTTCTTATTTTTTAGTTAATCTTATTTAAGCTAATTACAGAAAAGGTTGGATAGGATGAATTAATATAAACATTTACCTTTTTTATTTAACATTACCAAACAAGTACAATTACATCATTTATTGTAATAAGTTGTCATAGTTCAATAAATAGTATTGTGTATGTCTTGTTCGAAGTTTCACTGTACAAAAAATACAGCCTGCCAATTCACAAGGTCCGCTGTAGCCAAGGTTTTTCCTTTGTATTTGCCCTATTTATATCTGCCATGTTATAATGCATAAATATACATACATGGAAAAAGCGGTCGAAGAGAAAATTTTCTTACAGAGTTATTGCCCTTAATACATCAGTCTGGCCAACTGCACATATGAACACATATATGTTCACCATTCTAAAATAGAGAATCAAATCAGTCTCCTATCGTCGAGGTATTGACTGGCCATCTTGTTGATCATCTAGAAAGAGTTATCCCTCTTTGCTTTTTGTAGCGAGTCAGTTAACATGGGATTAGATGGTACAACTTCATGATTTTATTTCTCCCTTTTACAAACTTCAGATTGACTCAGCCTTATAATAACTTTTTTCCTCTGTATAATTTTAAGTAATTTGAGAAATTTGAAAATTAAGACAATTTATTCGCCAGCACACTTTTTTGCGGAAACATTATTCCAACAACAACAAGGATGGCCTGTCATTAAATTAGTGCTATTATTTTTCTCAATCTTGAGAAAGGTACGACCAGATGAGCCTATTTTAGTATGATATGTTCACTTCAGTGAAGAATTTATCTGTTGTTTTTTCCTAAAGATATAATGAGTTTGCTTCTATTTTATTTACACATCAATTATATTTGTTTTAGGCAGAGAACCTTCTGTTGGATGCAAATATGAATATCAAAATAGCAGGTAATGTGATTTTATAATATCTTTGTAATATGAAAAGTAAATGAAATTTCTGTGAGAGGCCGTCGCACAAACGGTTTGACTTCAGTCCAACCCTTTTGCGTTTTCATGAAGAAAATGTCTGCGCATCAACATTAAAAACCTCTGCAGCGCTCCATTTTATTTCATATATTTCAAATAAAATGTCATGAACTCTAATTAAATATCCAATGAGATCATCAAAACATCCATAGTGATCAGGCTATGTGATCAATGGTCTCTTAATGACATTCATGTCATAGTATATTTGTTTTGCAAGTGTAAAATGCAAG
>JAVFBZ010033572.1:11226-28713 GCA_032466195.1 Katharina tunicata
TGTTGAAAGAATCAGTCCCTTTACATAAGAATTCTGAACAGAAATGAATATTTCTTTGTTTTTTAATTACTTTACAGGTACATGTACCTGTTTTAAATTATAATTTCACTGATTTTCCATTTTCCTGATTCTGGTTTTTACTCCAGATTTGTCATGCTGTCATTTAAGAGTCTTCTCATATTTGGATAACATATATTATGCTGCTTTTGTGATCTTTTGTTAATGACTTCATTTGTTTACTTCAACCTAATCAGTAGCATTTAAAAACAGCAAGTAGCCTTTGCTGGTAGTCATGGTAACAATACACCGTCATCCAAATACTCACAATTTGCTGTAAATAGTAATGATCAACAAAAATAAAAAGCCACCTGACAGCTAGCCTACAACCCGCTCAAATTTAATTAATTTTATTAATTTTTACTTATATCAAATTGCTTTTGATTATACATTGGTAATGGACAATGAACAAAATGAACCACTGGAATATTTTTTGTCAAAAGACAGCAAAATTGACTAGCATTTAATTGACCACTTAAATTGACCAACCTATTTTTATTTTTTATGCTCAAAATTTGTATTGAGATCTTTGTTGTTATGGTGTACTTTTTAATGAATATTTTATGTTCACCTAGCAAATCATCAAATCATAAATTAAAAGTTAATTTATTGTAATGAATATTTTTGTTGCACAGACTTTGGTTTTGGAAACTTTTTTAAACCTGGAGAAGAGCTGGCCACTTGGTGTGGAAGTCCACCTTACGCAGCACCAGAGGTGTTTGAAGGCAAGAAGTATTTAGGTCCACAAATTGACATATGGGTATGTTTTATTTTCATTCACTTACATTTATTTTAACAACAAAATTGTGGGTCGGATATGAAATGTGCCCAGTGCATTATCTTTAATAATTTGGATAAAATTGTGGGTCGGAAATGGAATGTGCACAGTGCATTATCTTCAATAATTTGGATAAAATTGTGGGTCGGAAATGAAATGTGCACAGTGCATTATCTTCAATAATTTGGATATCCTTTGATGTTGAAAGACGACATTATTTTATATCGTGATTTTTGGAATTGGTAGTACATGTATACTTGTCTTCTTTTGTAGAGTCTTGGAGTTGTCCTGTATGTGCTGGTGTGTGGAGCTCTACCATTTGATGGTCACAATTTACAGACATTAAGAGATAGGGTTTTATCTGGCAGGTTCAGGATACCTTTCTTTATGTCCACAGGTGAGAAGGTCATTTCCTCGATGTAGTTAGAGACCAAAAACAATAGTGTGACGACGTTGTCCATGAAGGTTCATTAATTAAGGCTACAATTACTAAGTTCGTGGAGGAAGTGCCCCTGTTAAGGCAAAAATAAACAGCAGCTAATAAACTAGAATCTGACTGAATTTTCAATGATGTTCAATGATTCTATTTACCTTTGAAATGATTTAAGCCACTATGTGCATTCATTGAAATTAATTTTGAAATGGTTGAAGTCCCCAATTACTGTGGTTGCTTTTCTATATTTGTAGAATTACATGTAAAAATTGCCTTTCCTGTGATATTGGGTCATAAGATTTACCATAACACTTTATTATTTTAAAGAAATAACTTGTCATGCTGTAAGGCTTCAATAAAGGGTACATTAATTGGGAGCACCATGTCAGTTTGAAATCTGTTGTAATTTTTTTCTTTTTATGTTCTGTTATTATTTCAGAATGTGAGCAGTTAATCAGACGTATGTTAATGTTAGATCCTGCAAAAAGATATACTATAGCACAAATCAAATCACATTGTTGGATGGAACAAGATGGTTCACCTCCAATAGCCTCCCCAATCAGTCCAATTGTGGGTTACAATGCAAAGATGGGGGAGGTCAATGAACAGATTCTACGATTAATGCAGAGTTTAGGAATTGACCAGAAGAAAACCATGGAGGTAATTTTTTGTGTTCTGATTACAAATGTTTGCATACAGTGTACAATACGCACTAGAGCTAACTTCCCACATCAGACACACACCTTGACTGCACACAGTGTTTGGTGAATCCTCGGTCAAGCACACCTTGTTTGAATGTAAGATGCGTATCACCTACACATCACCTGCAATCTGATCAGTTACAGTTTCTCATTTGTCAAGCCCCCCAATAGTCCTCGGATTGTAGTCTAACATAAAATCAATTATTTTTTTTTGGCAATTGCTTTCACTGATCATGACAAATCCTATCTAGGTTTGCCTTTTTGTCTTGGCAACTCTTGATGTACATTCTCTCCAAGGAGTTTAAATGCATAAGTTAAGAGCTTTGTTAGCCAAAATACAGCCCCAAATTAATAATAATTGCCCACAAATAATATGTAGTAATAAAAGTTGTAAGATTGCTCCTGTTTTTGTGAAAGAAATCCAGGTGTCGTTCCCACGAGGCCCGGCTGCACCTTGGTTGTCAGGTTTTGTTTTCAGAGTAAATCAAGTCAGTTATTCGTAAAAAAATAATAATAAAAAAATGCTGTACTGTACATTTTTGCCATATAAATATTTTTGTATAAATGTACATATCTATACATATTTCATTTGTTGGGTTCTATTCTTGATTTATTCTGAATCTGAATAGCGCAGATGAGAAGGATGTCGTACAAGCAAGACACTTAATCTGCGTCCAGTTCGAACAAGGCGCGGAATGTTGTCTGACAATATTTGCGTCATTCTCATCATTTGTCACTTTTTCTCTCTGCAGGCTTTACAGAATGATGCATATGACCATTACACAGCTATTTATTATTTGCTCTTGGACCGTTTGAAGCAGCATAGAAGTAGTTTGCCTGTGGATAATAGAATTGATCCTCGAAGGCGCAGACCAAGCTCCATTGCTGAACAGGCTATTCTTAGAGGAAATCCGGCTTCAGGGAACATGTTTTGTCAATCTCACAAACCTGCACTGGTAAACATGAAGAAGGAAGTGTTCAGTAGGACCACAGACTGTGTTACACCTCTAGTCCGCCCCGTCTCAGTTAATCAGCCTCCCCTCTACTCAGACACTGAGGGCATTTCTCTACCACAAAGTGTGTTGACATGTTTGCCTGATCTAGTGTCACAACATCCTCCACCACCTGGACTGACTGGACGAATGATTACAACCTCCATTGATGAAGGTGTGGAAGCTGATATACTCTCCGAAAAAGACGAAGATAGCTCTGAAGGTCAGGTAGTTCCAGATTCCAGGCCTAGTATATGTGCTGAAAACTGTGGTTTGGCAATGTTGCCTAGTAGTGTGTTTGGTGACATCAGTCAGTATATCCCTAACTCCAACAGTAACATGTCTCTCACCAGTGGAATGGCATCACCGTTTACTAGTTTTGACTCTAATTTGTCTAACCTGGAGCAAGATACAATGCCATTGACTGGACAAACTGTGTATGCATCTGGTTCTGGCACAAGCTATACTAACGTAGCCCCAGCTTATTTACTGCCATTTAAAGCTCGAGTAGTTCCCGGAGTCGCCCAAGATACTGCGGAGGACGTTTGTCAGGATAGGACACAGACACGATCTCCAGTAAACTTTAGAGAAGGTAGGCGAGCCTCTGATGGATTAGTAACACAAGGTCTTATTGCATTTAAACAGAGATTAAGAGAAAGTATGAGGGCTACAGGAATGTTAGAACTACGACAAGAACATCAGCATCTTCAGAACTTGTACAGAACTAACCTTTCCCCGGAGGAGATAATACATTTACAACAGCAGCATCATCAATATTATAAGAAAGCAAATGTAAGACAGTGGTCACTTGATGACAAGTATATGCAGCCAGAGAAACCCAGACCTTTTATTAAACGTATGAGCCTACCATCTGAAACATTTGACATTGTCCCCCACCGATTATTGGCTCTTAAACACAGCCTGCAAGTGGAAGAACAGTTAGACCGTGCGCTGGAGGCTGATGACCCGTCTCAGAAGCTTACCAGTGCTTATCCTGGTGTTGGAAGAAAACCTGATTTAACGAGCACTGGAAAACCCTTCCAGCAAAACTTTCTGCAGCATCGTCTTCAACAGAAGCGACAGCTCTTTCAAAAACAGTCCCAGTTACACAGCCAGTTTCAACATTTACATCTTGACCCGTCTGGTCCAGTAAACTCACAATTGACAGAGGGTAAACAACCGGCGTCCCTGTCTGATCAGATAGAACACCCTCCTGTCATAAGACAAGCCTCTTACAAGCTGGCTCAACAACAAACTGTCATGCCAACAGAAGACACTGTCTCCAAGCAGCAGGGTAGTAGTGTTGATCTGCTAAAAGAAGATGATCTCCTGAAACCCAAAGAGGAGTTTACATACTCGGTTCTCAAGCATCAGTTACCCCATCAGTACCCTGGATGGCAGCCACCTCAACCATGCCCCTTTAACATGCCAAACATCCATGATAAACCAGATGCTTTGGGTATTGGGGAGAAGCCTGGTTCCATCATTGACACAGGGCATTCAACAGCTGCCATCAAACAAGATGACTGTCAGTTAACAGAGATGCTATCTGCCTTGAACTCAACAAATCTTTCACCAAAGAATCCGGAGAACTTGACCTGCCCAGTGGATGAAAGTATGGAAATGACTTGAAGCAATCCCACTGAGATCAAAGATCTTCAGCCTACCAAATGTTTATAATTTATTCTTTTTCTTTTTTTTTACGTCCTGAGATTTCTTTGAGCCTAGCCACAACTGCCTTAGATACGTGTAGTTTTACATTTCTAACATGTCTTTTTTTGGCTGCTTATTTCAAGATCTTGGCAGCTTTTCTTATATGATTTTACTTATTGTCTTATATTTCATAATTTATTGCACAGGTTCCAATTTAACTTGTTTTGTTCATCTTAGATAGTGTCATTAGATGGCCTGTGAAATTTTTAAATTTGAATTTCAACTGTCTCTTATGTGCCCTGTTTCTTTGATCCATAGTTTCCTAAGTGAAGAACTGCTTCAGTTATATGAAGGTAGTAAATGTGATGTGACCCGTGTGAAAACGGGATCTTCTCAGAGGCATTGAAGGCGTCTACCAATCAAAATACCTGTGTCAGCTCTTAAAGCAATATAAAACTAAATGCTGGGTGAAAAATCAATGGTGTTAAATAATCAAATTTTGACAGTTTTAAGTGTTTTGTGCTATATGTGACATGCTAGTTACATGCACAATGTGCATATAGACAGTGTATTTAATACTTGTTAGGGTGTATCAACTAGAAGGTTATGTCTATAGTTTAAATTTGTATATTAGACTGGTCTGCTGTATGAATGAGAGTTAGTTTGTGTATTGTGGTTAGTCTGACTGCATATGGTCAGATTTGCGCTAGTTTGTTACTAATCCAACTCATGTATTTCATAAACAAAATGTTATTTATGAAAATTTGTGAACATTATATATATAGCATAAGATAGAACATGGCACTGGAGAATCTGGTCTTATATTTTTTACACACGTGACGCTGCAGTGATAGGGTCAATGGTTGAAATTTTGTACAACTGAGAATTTTCCATATGCCCTGACAATGTAGGTCTTGTTTTCAACTGAGTGTTGTTCCTGATGGATTTAGTGGTACACTAAGCTGGGTTACATGTTTGTGAACTGGTTTTACCATATGCCATCCAAAAATCAAATTAGATTTGTATTTCTTGTGTTGTCTTAATTTGTTATGAATAGTCCACTCAAATGGCATTATGGGACTTTTAGGACTGTCCCAGGCTCTTTCACATTATTAATAGTCTTTGTATTACTCTGACAACTGATATACGTTGTATTAGAGAGGTTAATCACCTATAAATATAAACCTCTACACTTCAAAACAGTGAATTTATGGAGTCCTGTTCGAGTCAGTGGCTGCTCTTTCATATGATCACCTTCCTCTGATTATTTCTGACTTCAAATTGATTGCATTGCACAGGTAACATGGTCGGTGCTTTTCACATGCATGTGTAGAGATCATTTTTTCCCGGTGAACATATTCCATTTTAATCATTGTCAAAAATGTGGTAATAGCTGCGTTTTTTTGTTAAGATAGAAAACTTCCGTCTGTTGGTTATGAGGTCTTAATAGAAAGTTGGAGCAGCATTGTCTCGTGTTTCCTAACCTGGTGATATCAATTTATCTTTCCAGAACTATCATTTGCAAATCTCGGGTGTTAAAAGTTGTCTTTCAAGCAAATCTACATTTTATATCTGATGCAAAATTATTTTGAAAAAAAAAAATGTCAGGTCGCTTTAAGTGGTATAAAGGTTTGAGCGAGTGTAAATCCTACACCATTATTTGCCAATTTCATTAATTGGTCTTTCCATATCAGGACGAGACGGATTATCTTCTAATTATGTTGTTGGGCAATTAACGTCTCTGCCCCGAGTTAAAATTATGTACCGTGTTTGATAGCATTTGTTTTTAATTGGGACAATGCTACCTCTTTTACGCCTCTTTCAAAGGTTACACACATATTACAAATACCTACGTTATTAGATTATTAATCAAGCTTACTTAAATAAATTTTAACATTGGTGTCAGTCTAGTTTGTCAGCATATAGATGTCTTTTTAAAGTTTACAAAATTCCTCAGTTCTATGACCTGGAATTCCACCAAGGTTTTGCTTCAATAAGTGTAACGTATATGAGCTATGTTTTACTAGAAAAGCTATTTATGCCTCAGTTTGCACCAGTTTTACTACGATTATGGTGATGTAGTCCTCCATTTATTTACAGTATATGGATAACTGTAATGTAGATGTACGGATTTCAAGTGAGGCTTCGTCACTCTTCATTTCTGACGGTGAAGCTATCCTTATATTTGTTTTGTCACATTTTCTGTTTAATAATTCGGATTTGTGTATCAAGCGTGGAGTCTTCAACGCAAGGCCGTCTGAAAAGCTATGCTTTTTCCTTTGGGTATTGGATGTATTAACGTACTGGGTTTTTCGGATGTTCCTATCTCTCACGGGGCTAATAATAAGACAGCTGGACAAGTTTCCTGTCTGTTTCGTTAATATGGCCACTCAGCATGGATTTAGGTGTTACTTGGGTTATATGGACTCCGTTCCCTTATGGCTTGTGTGATCATGTCTTATCGGGTAATTTAGGCGTCGGGTAGACTTTACGGTTGTATGTTTCCTGCGTTGTGCCGTAACGTCTGGATATGGTTTAGTTCAGTCCATTATCTGGGAATGCCGCCATTTACCTTCTACACCTACTTGACCTTAAGGACCGAATTGAATTTCATGTTGAATTTAGCTAGTTCAATGATTGGTCGTAAACCCACCTGCATGGCTGTAGCAGAAAGTTTGCAGGCTTCGGAATGTTGTTCTATATGTAAAATGTGAAAGTGGTCTTATAATAAAATATAAGGCAAGGTAGTATCCATCCTATATCTCTTATTCTGGAATTATCCGTTAAACTTTCCCATAGTTTTGAAACACATGCATTTCTAGAATGAATCATTGATGTAAATGTCACGTGGTGTTATGCCAAAGTTAACAGAACTTGTTAAAAATTCAGTATGCAGCTAGTTCATAGCATATGTCTCATTGTTATCTGTGTAGCGATATTAGACAATGTTTTGTCATTGAATTGTTTTATGAGCTTTTAAGTGCTAAAGCTGACAGGATTGTCACTACTTTTAAGTCAGGTATATTTCTGTGCTATTTTTGATAGTTTTAAGTTAACGGAGGAACTATTTCGTGTCTCACTTCAATGCCAAGAGCGTGTAGTTCAGAGTTGGTTTTGAATTTCATATGTTAGTATCCCCCGTACGGTTCTGAAGCATTCTGTCAAAATTAATCGAGCTTTTATCAGAATATATATTTGACTAAACAGTGATTTATCAAAGCTCTTGAAGAGAACAAATATGAAGGAGACAAACATATCAACAAAACATTGTCTCAGCTACGTATATTATACCTATTTTTTATTTGATCATGGCTTTAAATATAAACCCACGAATTTATGAAGTCATTCTCATGATTCACTGGCGCTTATGTACTCAGGGAACGCGACCACAGTACTTTAGAAACGTATATTTTAAAGCTGCTCCCGTCAGGTTCCTTTATGTGTGGAAAGGGTCAGTGTCCATGCTAATGCTTGTTTCGCGCGCCTGTTGTAGGTTGTGAAAATATGCTATTGCGCCTCCTACGAAGTTTCCAAAAATTACGGGGTGGAACACCGTAACGAAATAATCAATACTGGCTGATTTATAAAAAGAAGAATTGTATCATTGTTTACAGATTATTGTTTTGGATGGACTAACAATACGGGAACACTGTAATCCCTCTAACTTAAATGTCCAGTAGAATCGAATGTTCCTACTAAACAGCCGAACGTTATAAATAACTAATGAAATCCATCATAGTTTATCTCAATGTCAGTTTGGGAACATGTTTTGGGATGTGTTATTTGCTATTTATTTTGCTTATTTATTATGTCTTTTAACACATTATGACTTAATCTTGCAGGTATATAATCTAAATCACCATTTATATGCTCATTTCTTGTTTAGCCTACCTATACCAGTCTCTGTCTCATCTTATAGCAGTAAAGTTTAGAATGGCAATAAAATTATATAAAAAACCCAACAACATTGTGAACAAATTTTGACTGAATGTTTTTAATAGGTAACCAACAATAAAGTTCGTGGAAATAGCAGACATGTGTATTTTTATTGTTATTGACTTATTGAACAAATCTGTGTTTGTAAGCAATTTGTGTTACAATGTATCTGTTGATATTGATTCATGGAAGTTATAGGGCAGTTTTGCGACGGAAAGATACCCTGTCGAGCACTTCAAGTCTCTGCTTCCAAAGCTAGTCAACTTGATCACTCCCAAGCCCTCTGGCTAAGGGCAGTATCTTTCCAGATTATATTCATGCTTTCATACTTAGCACTGGGGGAACATTATCTTTCCAACAATGATAACACCTATTGACTACACACTTAATGGTTGTGTTAAAGTTGCTGCCTACTGTTGGAATACCGTCATATAAGTGAAATAAGTTTGAGCACGGCGTTAAACACCAATCAATCAATCAATCAACCCTAGCAGTGCTTGTGATAACTCTTTTGCTTTTCTCTCAGTTTCTGATTTTCGCGCAGTTTCTAAATCTTCGAATCGACTGACGAATCGTGGATAAAATCTAACAAAGCAAACAACATGCGGATTCCACCTTTACTTAGTGTATTACAAATGATCCAAGATTCCACATCCAATTCAGGTCATCTGAGCCATTGACATAGGTACGCGGTCATTGATCTGAGCGACCACTATTTCTCACCAGAGGGCGATTCTTCATCAATCTGATTAAGTGAGAGCTTCAACGCCGCTGAAGTGTGTTGATGGCTCGTTACATACTTCGGGGTTCATTTAAAAGTGGTAAGTTGCGTTCTACCGGGATAAGTTTGTCGGTACGATTTGAACCAAGACTTTAAAAATGTCACTGACTAGTCTTGTTATAATAACTAACAGAACCATCACCAAGTATTTGAAGTCGTTTTCGCATGTTAACTTGCGAATCCATGTCACATATTTGATTCTACTGTAGGGATGTATACTTTACCCACCAAAAGATTTACCACCTACTAGATTTTATATACCACCTAACTATTCTACGAACGGCGGTTTTTGAACACCAAGGGGAGCCACGTGGCTGTTTCGAAGTGTCCCAATCCACATTACAATATGTCTACCAAACTGAGATTTTCTGCAGCTAAAGGTAAAGTATTGCTCGCACATTTAAGCTTACGATCTGTGTGATAAACACAGTTCAAAAGGTGCGCTTTGTCGAAAATTGGCGCTGTTTGAAACTGGTAATCGGGCTATATCAAGCATGCCTTCAGTAAGAGAGTAGCCGATAAACTTAATCACGGTAAAGATAGAAGGAATAAACGCTGATGTAATGAAACTTGGTCAAGTGTTTAACATCAACAAATCTCATCGTTAGACGTATCTGGGCATTTCTTGACATCCATGTGTAATCCATGTGTTGAATGTGTATAATGTTATTTTCGTCACCGTTGTCAATAAAAGGCCCAAATTATTGAAAAATAACCACTGATTTTTAACAATGATGCTATACTCTCCATTTAAATCTAGGTGCAACAAGCCCACATTGAAGAATTTGTACGAAACACCTTATACAAAATGAGAATAAAGAGTGTTTAGGGGAAATAACTGTCTTTTCTTCTTCTTAGTTTTATAAGATGTAGGGAACCTTACTTTCAGTGTTTATTAATAACTTTGATTTGTTCAAGCTTGCCCATGCCCAACAAGGAAAAAGGAGACCCAAACACTTGCCATATTTGTCATCTCTTCCTTTTATTTTTTAATTTTATTCACCATAAAACTGAACCGCTTGAATGTAAAAATACATAATAACATAGTTATTAAACATAGATGAGATGTATATAGACACGCTTTGATATAGAGGAAGAAGAAACCTCGAAAGGGCTTATTATATCCAATTAGCTTTTGGACGGTAACTTGCAGAAATCAACTTTTAAATTACACATGGGGTATAGATTTGTGAACCGCTAAAATTGGACAATAAATTTGTAAATCACAATTTGATTTATTAATTGTCGCAGAATAATTCTTTGAAAAATAGTCATGTCAACAGTACCATATTGCGTACATCTTTTAAAACTTTCCTGTAAAAACAGCTACACCAATCCAACCAAATATAGTAACAAATCTAGAACGAGTCCTGAAATAACTCGGTATCATATTGTCAACGAACCGGGGTAAACCTCCTGTTGTGACATGTTACGAAGACTAGAACGGATTTATCAAGATTGATTCTAAACGACATCTTATTCATATTATAGGAAGGAATTGAGGAAACCATTGGGTCCAGCGGAGACGTCCAAAGACGCCCAATCACTTAATGTTTATATGAGATCTATTGGCCACCATGGACAAGTCTGGTCATGGCAGTGTCAATGTGATATACTATCATTTCCACAATAATAAGCCTAAAGAAGTTTTCTCACTGACACGTTGCTATCTGGTTTAATAAATACTAGTTGCAGGATGCAGTTGGGTAAAAGTCTGTCCACCAATATGTACTCTGCCAGGCAAATTATAAATATTTGTGGCGCACCATGGTATAAGCTATATTGTACAGGCATGCTTCAGTGTTTTACCCCGTGGTGAATGGGGTCAAGATCTTACTCAATCTCTTGTTGGCGCTTTTGTTGTTATTGTTGTTCTTGTTGTTGTTGTTGATGTAACACTAAATGGACTATTTCTCTGTCAATAATGTTAGGATTCTTCTGACAATTGGGCAATATATATACCTGATAGTACTACGCAAGTCATAAGGGAGCCGGAATTTTCAATTTTACCATGGCTTTCTTCAAAAGCGAGTTTATAAATGCACACAGCACAAATGTCAAGGCTTTGAGGCATATTTTAATAATACATGCTTCAAAGCCTGCAGCCACATGATTCGTATTTGTTTAAAAATGCACACAGCACAAATGCCAAGGTCTTGAGGCAGGTATTATTAACACATGCCTCAACACCTCGACATTCGTGCCTGCAGCCACAGGATTCGCATTTGCTGCAGGCCACGGGGTATGTCTCGCAGTACGGACTTGTTTTAATATATTCTATGCTAAACTTATCTGTAGTTGTAGTTTTCCTTTAAAGCCATGCACATTTGAAGTAATGCCACAGTGACAAAGACACTAACTGTCGAACAAGTTAATGAATATTATTATCACCAACGCTGATTGAAGTTCCTCGTAGATTATATTCGGTAATAACTACACTGAGCTGCTGTGGGATTTGAAAATTCTCCCTTTATGTATAATTATGAGCAGCTGCAGTCGATGTTAAAAGGGATCACTGCTGACAAGGTTAACGTCGCATTAACTTACACATTCTACCAAACGTTCTCCATGCATATCTGAGCTAAAATTAATAGATTTGATGGCTGAAAGACTGGGTAGTCTAAAGGGGGACCATTATCTCGATCTATTTCGCAATTCCCTGTAGTGAAATACCTCAAGACCAAAAGTAGTTTTTTTTTTGGTCCAGTTCTACATCTTTAAAGAAGTTTGGGTGAAAATCCAGGAACAACCATCTGAAAGACTTATTTTGGTGAATGTGAACACTGTAATATACGGAAAACCTTGATCTCTATTAAACATTGCTTTATATGGCTTCTTATGTATGTGTAAAGATATTAGTTAGGACGTTTTCCTATTTGTAGGCCTTCTATGATTCTGTTCAGCACTGCCACTTCGTACCCAATTGTGTACTTTGGTTGTTGTGCTGAATGGTCACAGATGGCCGATTAATCGTCATTTTTGTTGTCGAAGCAATATGCTCTTTAATTCTTACATGTAGTGGTCAACTAGTTTCCCTGATGTTCGCATCCAAGGCAAAATGTCCCAAGTTTATCTTTGTCAATGGTAAAGTGAAAGTGTATAATTTGTTTTACAGTAAGAAAGCAAAACAATAGTTCAATTCCATTTGTTGAGAAAGAGTTCCACGAAAGCAATCAGCCCCATCATCCCCTGATCAGTCAATGCTTTTCCATGGCACTATCTTGTGGTGGAGACCCTCTTATATTGAACATACCCTCATACTCTAGTTCAGAAACTGGTGCAGTCTGCGACACATGGACAATCGAATCTTCGATCCATAGAATCGGGCATCGAATACGCGTTGTCCAGTTGGTCTGCCAGTTTACTACTAAACGCCTGTCTCCCGAGGTGTCTGTGAATGGAGATTTGAAGTACGTTGATGATAAGATTATTGGTGTCTGTTTTCATAAAACATAGATTACTGTATTATAGATCACTCCATTCGACACCACCTCGAACTACTTACGGCAGAGGCTTTGAACCCAAGTAACACAACTATCAATACAATCCATTGATATAGTGTCACCTGGTGAGTCGCTGGTCCGTGTAATGAATGACGGCCTTGGTCCTGTACATGTCGCGCAGGAACAATGTTTGGAAACAATGACCGACTGGCGTTGATTGTAGCAATGGACATTCATTACGGAATTGAAAGGATCAGCTGTTTGGTTTGAGAGGAATAACAAGTGCTCATCAGTACAAATCCTTAGTCATTTTATTAACTCATTTGGGGAGTGTTGGTGTTCCACCGACTACAGAGGTTAAAAATGACAGCTGTCTCATATTTATCATCGGATAAGTCTTCTCCAGACTTAATATCGACGACTGTACCCTAGAGATTCCCCTGGGCAATATAGAAATTAATAATAAGGCATTGGAGTGTGGAGTTAGCTGCCATGGCCTCAAAAAATCCTTTCTGAATCTTGAGAACGTAAATGGAACAACAGATCAGATTTCAAAGATTTTCACCCGATGCAGTTTGTTGACCTTGAGTCTATCGCATTAGATGATCTTGTATCTAGCGCACAAGAAATTTCTGAAGGCTACCCATAATGAGGAACCTGACGACGCCTCCGATATTCTTAGCGAAATGTTAACTGTTATAACCCCTGCATATGTCATTTTACCGCTTTCCGGTATCTAGACAGAAGTTTCCCATTGTTTGCTGTCTGGTTTTCATTATTGGACTTGTAATGGTGACTTGATGAGATCAGATAGATTAAACATTTAACTAGATAATAAATAAAGTACAATCTGATATAGGCCTATCTTATTCTTTTTATCCCGTTTTCGTTGTATAATTGGCTTTAAATGTGTCATAGTACAAAATTGGACACTCTTTAAGCCTCATTGGCTAACAGAGCTGACGACAGCATTGGCAACACAGGCAGAGATTTGTAACTACATCTTCCGAAGCCACATTTGGCACTGGCCACGTATAGACATTAACCAAGTTAGTCAATTGTGCTATCCTTGGTTGTACGCAGAGAGAAGGTACCAGTCACAACCAAACAATGTGTGATATATTTATTTCCTGGTGATTTTCCGAGTCGACCAAGATGTATTAATGGGTGTTTGTGTTGAATTTATGGGAGCATTGGGTCACAATTGAAACATAAATGTACATTAACAATGTTTATGAAAACAATAACTTAAAAACCAGGTTTGCATTTGTGTAAGCTATTGGTGCAAGAAACTCGAAATTCCAAACAAAGCGACGAATGTTATTAGTGACTGGCAGTATGAGGCGGTCCTAATACTGCTCGTCACCAGGAGAGTACACATTTGTCATGTATAGTTTTTCGCTGCTCCCCTAGTGACGAGCAGTATTGGGATCGTCGCATCCCCCAATAAGCTAGTTATGCATCTCTATCTGCGGTCATGGTCAGATTTACCCTCTTAAGTCCAACCCTATCAATAAACGGCGCTTAGTTTTTCTATAATAAAAAGAAACTGATATAAAAATAATTTAATAAACGGAATTAAATATTCATTCTTGTGGATTATTGGCATTATGACCAAGATTGTTTGTTTGGATCGAGTCAAAATGGCCGCCACTGTAGATAATCTCTATAGAAGCTCATTCTGCGTTAAAATGTTTAATGTGACCAAGACCTAATCTGAAGAAAACAGTCCTAAAAAAGACAGCTGATCCATCCTCTAACAGATAATTAACGTATAAGTCACGGAATGAGGTTTGGTCTGATGCATTATAAAAGCCTCAATCAACAGCCGTTTCTGGAAAAGTAGACGAAATTAAATGTTCCGGTAATAAATCAATCCAGTAAGAATCTGAATCATCACAACTAAAAGTGTCAGGTGTGAGTCTGCTGATATTTTCAAAAACAGATGAACCCGGTTTGGAGATGTTTGAGATTCATCAACAACAGGGGGAAATCAATGCTTGGATGTTTGTTTACAGGCGGTAAAAAGGAAGAAGCAAGATGGAATGACTGTATTGCTTAAAAGGACTGAATATGAATGGCGAGTATATTCTGATGTTATTCCTGGTGTGTCCTGGTATTCTGAAATAACATTACGCTGCGACTAAGACATGTGAAGGAGCAAATTATATACACATGTGTTTATAACTCAACAATTGGGTTTCAATTTTGTCCCCGGTCTCCAACAAACCAGACCGGAAGTCACAATTCCCGGAGCATTCTTCTCCTACGAATTAATACCAATGCGGTTATTGGATTGCTTCGACTTGGCCAACTAAATAAATAAAAAAGGGATTGAGTAAATGATGAGAGACTTCATATTTTCCCAAATTGAAAACCTCGCAGTACTGCTCTGTTCCTTTATATTCACTTACGTGCTCGAGTGTAAGGAATCCAATAACCTCGTTGGTCTATCAATCCAGGCAAAGAGAGAAAGCTACCAATTTGTGAAAAGGCCTATTGAGACAAACTACTTTCCTTTGCCTAAGGTGTACAGATTCCAGGAGATTATCTGCATTCGAACTTCTAGAGATTTTATCCTGTGTCCTGCCACTGGCCGATTTTACCCTGTGATAAGCTCTGATAACACTGATCTTGTGGCTAAATATTTAGAAGTTTCAGCCTGTGTAAACAGTTTTAGAATACTAGACCTTTCTGGAAAGGACGAGGAAATTAGAAGTTGCACACATCACCTAGTATAGTGGGGATATAAATCACACCCGTTAGAAATGTGAGGGTGTGGTGTTGCTGATGAAAGCTTCCTACTTTATTTTTAAAAACAGAATTATCTTCAAGAGCGACAAATTACAGAAGAAAACCCGATAGTCATTTTATGTCATATATTCATTATTTTCGCTTTTTGTGGCAACATTATCTGATACTGAAAAAATTCTCGTTCAGAAAATTGTGCAGACTGAGACCCTTGCTAGAATCGAACCCACGATCCCCAGAGTAAGGCAACGAATCGCCAGGAGTAAATACGGACCACTTAGACTTCTCAGTCATCCGGCCTTCTATGGCCGAGTGGTCGGCATTTACGTGCAAAATTTTCTCAACTAGAATCCGTTCAGTATCAGGCAGTGTTTTCCCCAAAAACGAAAATACTGTTAACGGTCATTTTCTAAACGGCACAACAAATATGTCCTATCTTCGCCATCAGGTGTCTTCTGTGGTATGTGTATTGGACTATACCTTTCGAAGCTGGCTCGACGTCTCTGTCCCCAATTGTCTTTCATGAAGCGTCTTGCCTATAAATTTTAAAATTGTAATCTTGAATACGACAGAAAATACAAATACAACTAGATTTAATGTGGCTTTGCACGTCAATCATTAAATCAAAATGTATAAAACCAAATGCAAAGAAGATCTCCTACTTTTCATTGGTGTGGTTAATTAGAGATTATTTTTAATTGTTATAATACAAATACGGTATATTAATTATATTATATTCTGTTGGTGTTTGGTCATGTAACTCTTGACCAATGTAATATATATATATTGTTTGTCTAAAAATAACGACTCGATCGTGTTCTATATTCTCCTTTTTTAAAATAATATTTTAATTGTAATTTCATTTTGCCATTTCTCGCCTCTGATATTTCATTGGCCCTGTTTCAAGTTTCTGGTTACTTTCTTGCTTATCTTCAATGAAGGGTTTTCCACATAGGGCAGAATAACTCTGGCCACATCCTTTATTTCGCGTGACTTTCGTCTTTGGGGTCTTCCTTACCTTTCCAGCTATGTGAATCTGATTATGTAAATCTTCTATATACGTCCGTTAACTACTATGGAAAAGACTAAAATCTGCATTCTACAATATACATATCACACAAAGGCATGCTTTTGTAGATAAAGACATTCTTGTTTTCTTTCATTTTTGCTTTAGGCAACCGATTAATATCTCTTTTTTAAACTCCATCTGATATGTAGAATCTTAAACATTTCTTGTCTTCTTTCTTCGAATTTGTGAATTTGATGATCTCTATGCTAAACTCCTCCTTGGAAGGTAAACTCATCCAGTATTCAGTGTTTTTTTTTTTAAAACGAGTTGAAACGTCTTAAAAAGTAAATTGAGATGACCTTCTTTTAAGTAACAATCCGAATACAGTAGCTGCTTATAAAGCTATAAGGCCAAGTCATTCATCAAAACAAATTAGAAATGACCTTAATTGTTCATACATACTTAGCAATACTAAAGATTTATCTACAACTTCTTCCAATATCTGAAACATGTTAAAATCAATAAATCTAAAGCTTTGATTGTCTGGTGTAGATAACTGACAAAGCTAGATTTACCCTGATTATATCTCCGGACACGCTTCACGTAATGATTTTCATCATGACCCATGTCCAGCCATTAAGAAAACCGAAGTTGGTCGAAAGGGCTGTTCAAGAATGCATTTAGATAAAGGAATTAAAGAATACGTTTAAAACATGTTTTATATTACTAAATGGTGATTAATTTTTTAATAATCATTTCACAAAAATCTTTCCTCTACTATACGGCATGTTCTAAGATTGGAACTATCAACTGTACAGAATTCTGAAGCAGTCGTAACAGACACACACGAAATATACAGTCAAAGTCCATGTTGTGTTTGTACTAAACTAGTGTCCAAAAGAAACGATACCACATGTTTGCAACGACATAAAATAAAAACTAAACAATGCAGA
>JAVFBZ010033595.1:0-10947 GCA_032466195.1 Katharina tunicata
AAAGAATACACAGGTTCTGGTTCTGTGGCTTCCTTGTCTCTCAACTGTTTCTGTGCCATAGCTTCATATCTATGTGCCCTATTAAAAAACAACATATAAGTTTTCAACTTAATTTCACATCAGAAGACAACCGTTAAACCCCAATTAAAGAAGCATATGCATTATGCACCCCTCTTCATAGACTATTATTGTTAGTGGTAAAAAGGATTACAAAGTTTTCTAGAACCGCTGTAAAATGATGTGCTAAAAAAACTAAAAAACCTTCTGAAAAACCCATCTATGGGGAACCCTGCCAACCACCGCCAATTTATGTTCCTTGCGTCAGCAATGCAATGGTCTTAAGTTTACTAAAGTTAATAGTAACAATAGTAGTTCACATAATGAGGTTTGAATAGTCCACTGCTGAAGTATCTGCTGAGGATAAGTAAGTGCATTTGTATATCATATAATTAGCACCTTTCCAGCTAGGTGGAAACTCCGGAGTTTTATTTTTTAGTTTCCACCTAGGTGAATTTTACATTTTAGTTTCCACCTTGGTGAAAATTTTTCCACCTAAGTGATAACGTTTTCAGCCAGGTCGGTTAGAGCGCTGGCCTGCTGTCCAGAGACCCGAGTTCGAATCCCGGTGGAGGCCAGCCAAATTTTCTTTCTCTACATTTATACAAAACTATACATATGCCAGTACCAGATTATCAGAATAACCAAAAAACAACACATTTGTGGGTAATATCTAGATTAAAAAGACACTATTTCAGTGTCCCTGCGTCAGTGCTTACCAAAGATTCGCAGCTTTTACCTGGATAAAAAATCGTTAGATCTACCGTGAGCCTATGTAGCTCAGTCGGTTAGCCAGAGGCCCAAGCTCGAATCCCGGTTGAGGCAAGCCAAATTTTCTTTCTCTACATTTGTTCGAAAATATATATATGAGCGCTGGCCATGCTAGCCAGAGATCCGAGTTCGAATCAAGGTGGAAGCAAGCAAATTTTCTTTCTCTACATTTATACAAACATATATATTTTCGAACTCGCTCTAACTCGCTCTAACCGACTGAGCTACAGAGGATCACGATAGAACGAACGAACTGATATTCAGGTAAAGGCTGCAAATCGTTCTCTGCGGTAATCACTGACACAGGGACACTGAAATAGTTGGTTTGTTTGTTTGATTGGTGTTTGACGTCGTACTTCAAGGTATTTCATTTATATGACGACGGATTCTCCACTTCCTAATCTGCTCTACTCATTACGGCGGAAAACCGTGAAGAAACCTCGTAAAAACCGCCACCCGCGATTGCCGAAGTCACCTCGTGTGACTCCCTCATACAGAGGATCACGATAGAACGAACGAACTGATATTCAGTTAAAGGCTGCAAATCGTTCTCTGCGGTAATCACTGACACAGGGACACTGAAATAGTTGGTTTGTTTGTTTGATTGGTGTTTGACGTCGTACTTCAAGGTATTTCATTTATATGACGACGGATTCTCCACTTCCTAATCTGCTCTACTCATTACGGCGGAAAACCGTGAAGAAACCTCGTAAAAACCGCCCCCCGCGATTGCCGAAGTCACCTCGTGTGACTCCCTCATATACCTCAGGTCCACTGGGAGGCTTGAACCCGTGCGGTACATCGAAGGAGAATCTGCAGTCAGACGCGCTAACCACTGAGCCACGGCGCGGGCCCCCACTGAAATAGTGTATTTCTTATATATAGATATATTACCCACAAATGTTTTTGGTTATTCTAATTATCTGGTACTGGCATATATGTCACGGTGCGTTCGTGCAAGAAAATAATAAACCGGGAAGGCGAGGCTGGTGAGGATGATAATGATGAATTTATTTGCACAGTCCTAGTTTATACCTTCAGACATGGACAGCCTGAAGAAGAAACAACAGCAACTATCAGGTAGAAGTATTTGGGTTTGACTGCCCAAACCACAAATCGCCAAAGAAACATATAACATGCAAAAGACGAATCTTAGAGGCAGAAACCATAGAAAACTGCCTTATTTAATGTAAACCGATCCTGCGAATAGGCAAATTGGAGATTTGTCATTATATAGCAAGTTAACATTAAGAAACATACCTGAAGAAGAAACAACAACAACTATCAGGTAGACAGAAGTATTTTGGTTTGAATGCCTAGCCCTCTTCCAGATAATGTCCCTATATAGTTTGGGCTCTCTATTAACATTTAAATTACAGTAGGAATTTAACCAATCATTCCACAGAATCAAATACGCATAACCTGTCCAGAGTAGTAGTAGCTCCTTGTCATTCATGGTAAACGACGTGAACTGGTTAGTAGTGAGCTTGTGGAATCAGATGAATGAGATGAATGAATAGAAATGGAAAGAATGAATGGAAGAAGAAAAAAACAACAAAAAAATAAATAACTATCAAAAATCCATTATGTCAAAAATTCATTATGTGACACCCTCCCTTGCTCCGGGAAAGTATCGTCCCTGATACAAAACATTAAGTTACCCAATCACTGGACCGAGCCTATTCCGGAGGTCTGCGTTGCCTCAGAGACCGACGAGGCAGACTCGTGCTGGGTTCATGAGAACGAACGGCGCGGGAAACGAAAGGTGGGGCCTGGGCGCGTAGGATCGAACGGAATGCTTCTTCCGAATCCGAAAGCGATTCCGAATCGCTTTCTGAAGAAGCGGAATGATTTTTCGGAGGTTTAGGTTTCGTTAGTTTAGAGGGCAAAGGTGCTGGTGGAGGTGGAAGTGATAGGAATGGCAACAACATATTGCGATGTTAGGTCCTAGTTTTCTTACCATCTTCCCGTTTAACCACATACACAGGTATACCAAAAGTTGGCTGAGACTCTACAATGTAAGGATGCTGCTCCCATCTATCCGCCAGTTTGTGTTTGCCCTTTAACCCAACATTCTTTACTAAAACCCGATCTCCTGGACTAATTGTCGAAACTTTAACCTTGCTGTCATAGCGTCGCTTATACCTACAAGATACCTTTGTCGCTTCTCGGGACGATATCCTGTAAGCAGAATCTAAGCGTTTTTTAAGTTCGGAGGCATAGACAGTTTTGGGACCTTTGGTGGTATCATTGGGGTCGATACCAAGATAAATATCGATCGCCAGATTTGGGTGCCTACCAAACATAAGCAAGAACGGGGAGTAGGAGGTCGTGTCGTGTTTAGTAACATTGTAAGCATGGGTCAAGGCCGGAACGAAGCTTTTCCAATCTTGTTTTTGTTCGTCGGTCAGAGTACCAAGCATGTTGAGTAGAGTTTGGTTAAACCTCCCGCACATCCCGTTACCTTCAGGATGATGTGGAGTGGTTCGTGTTTTCTTAACCCCAACGATATTACATAATTCTTTGATCACCTGCGATTCAAAATTTCGACCTTGGTCACTATGGAGCCGACCGGGAAATCCGTAGTGGACAAAGAAATTATTAAATAAGATTTTGGCTGTAACACGATCTGTTTGATTGGTAGTGGGAAACGCTTAATTGTGCGTATCTGGTGAAATGATCTGTGACCACAAGGATACTATCAAACCCTCCCTTGGAAGTTTCCAAGGACAGATAGTCAATACATACCAGTTCCATCGGCTGGTGGGTCTGAATGCTTACCAAATGAGCGGGTTTTTTTTAAGTTGGAGACTTCCGACGGATACAGCGGTTGCAAAACTTAACGTGACGGGGAACATCATCCACCATACCTGGCCAAAAGAATCTAGAGCGGACCAGACCGAGCGTACGGGTAATCCCCTGGTGTCAGACATCGTCATGCAATCCCCGTAAAACAAAATTACGATAATTAGATGGCAAATGCAAAACATGCTTAGGCGCGTTATCATTGTCAGAAGGAAGTGTTCTGAAAAGGACACCACCTTTAATTAATAATCGATCCCATTCTCTAAGCAATAAACGAACCTCTCGGTCCTCCATTTGGAGTAGATCACGAGACGGTCGCTTACCAAGTTCAATGAAATAAATAACCCGGCTAATTGAATTATCAGAAAGTTGCAGGTTACTCCATTGGACAATGTCCGACATTAGAGGCAAACATATCTGGGTAGCTATAGTACATTGACCGATACTTACCTCATGCTTTTGGGGCGGCTGAACAGTCAAGGCCTCGATAAATGGAGCGTCCTCTACCAATCCATTTGCACAAACGGCCTGTACGACAGCATGGTCAGCGAGAAGAATATCGTTACACAAACCAGGGTGTCGAGACAAGGCATCTGCGTCTTGGTGATTAGCACCCGGCTTATACTGTATATCGAAGTGGAATATAGATAACTCTGCCAACCAGCGATGACCAGTGGCATCTAGCTTTGCAGAGGTTAAAACATACGTCAACAGATTGTTGTCAGTTTTAACGGAAAACTGGTTTCCGTAAAGGTATTCTTTGAACTTTTCCGTTACGGCCGACTTCAAAGCTAGGAATTCACGTTTATGAGCTGGGTAGTTCCTTTCGGCGTTCTTCAACCCTCGGCTGGCGTAGGCGATGACCCTGTAATATATATACATTTTGAATATGTCAAATATAAAACTTCAACAGGCTGTCACGTTTTGTGCCATGACAGATTTCAAAATAACTTGGCACAAATGTTAAACATGATGAGACATCTTGTTGTCTGAAATTATGACACTTCGGACGTCGAATGAACTTTTGCGGACGAAAACACACGGTCGTGTTTTTCCTCATGCGCACAGAACAAACACGTATGAATAGTCATAAAAAATCATAATATTTGTCTTCAGATCACAGTTTGAAATTTTCGTTGCCTTGTCTCATTTTCCGTGGAATTTATCAGATTAAGATATAGATTTACCTTTTAGTATCAATACATTTTTTGCCCATTTGTTTATTTATTATTTTGAACATGTGTGTTATCGTACAAGCGATACACTGGTGCACAATCTTATCAGAATACATTTTATTTTAATGTTATGCACATTAGTTCTCCAGAGGACAATCCAAATACGCCGATTTCAACGTTCCCGGAAATTAGCGAAGAAGATGTCGTTTTATATTCAGTCGGGGCTGCCGAACACGTTAGTAACACTTAAAATCGCGATATCCTACCCATAATGCAATTGGGGGCCACAATGAGACAAAACATATTCAAATTTTGATTATTTGTTACTCGGAAAGTTAAGAAAACTCATATGACAGACAAAGGAATAAACGTGATATATGTTTCATAAATATAAGACAAGAGACATGGCGGCCATTTTTAAAACATTTAAATGTCTTCTTACTTAAAGCAGTTTAAACTATCAACTGGAAACTTGGTACCAATGTACTTCAATGAAGGCCGCCCAATCTTAGCAAAAGACTGTTTTGAATTTATGCAAATTAGTTATCCAGAAACCATTCATAATGTTCCGATTTTAAAATTCTAATAAATAAAAGAATACTATATCGAATCATATGAAATCGGAGGCGCTGAATAAGTTAGTAACACTTCAAAATAACTAAATAATACCAGTAACGCAATTGGAGGTCAAAATGAGGCAAAAATACTCAAATGGTGATTATTGTTCCCAATTAAGTATACTCAATATTTAGCCGCCCTCTTAAGGCTTAAAGTTTGGGGCAAATGAAAAAACCTGAGATATTTTTTCATGAGTATAAGTGACACGACCTGGCAGCCATTTTAAACGGTATAGAAATCACTTTTAAGCCTACTTCCCACAAACGGACTTTGAAGGAAGGTGCATAATTTTATCACAAGAAATTTGAAAATTTTATGAATATTATGTCTACACGGTCCAATCGAAATTCTCTGTTTCAAAGATTTCATAAATTCACAAAAAAATATGACGTTACACATTGGACCAGAGACAATGAACACGAAATTTGCCTGATCCGACAAATAATGCAACTGGAAGCAGAATGACATTTGCTTAGTAGTTCAGAACCCCAGCATTGCTATTTTAGAAGCTTATTTGTGATTGTAATGGTAAGCGCAACACATTTGTCTTGTTGTAATTTAAAATCTGTAAATACTTATTTGTCCTAATGTTATGCATCGCAAACGTAAAGTGTTTATATGTGTAAAAGGGCTATTAAAATCATTCTTACTTAAGTATACAGTATACAGGAATATTAATCGATTTCCAAGGTATAAGTGGCGCTTTCAACTTTTTAAAAGTTTCGGGAACAAAAGTCTTCCCTCATTCATCCCTGAAATCAGATTCAATTGCGTTAGCATGGCAGATGATTCATGCGATTAACTTTGTGGTTGAAAAGTCATTGATTCGATGTCGTTTTATGCATGGCAAATAATTTATACGTTTAGCTTTAAAGTTAAAAAGACTTTGATGAGTGTAAAGAAATGCTTATTTTGTATATGATCGTCAATAAACTATACATGGTATCCCACTTACTGGAATCATTGTTTATTGATTAAGATGGTTGTGTCTTAGAAAAAAGAGACAACTCCTCGTACATTTCTCCCTTCCATCTTTGCAGCCAGCGGTATTTTCCAGCAGTTTTACCTTACGACTACGGACCGTGCCTTATCTCTGTTGGTTTGAGTGTTTGACTGCTGATTCCCCTTTACTCTACCCGGAGTATGTTCCAGTCTCCCTTGAAACCTAAGTTAAACAAAAGAAGTTTTCCGGCGGCTGCGGAGATCACCGGGTGTTTTTTTAATGAGTTTTCTTTCCGGTTTGTCAATAAAACGGTATCGCAAAGTCGTCCTATACGTGAAATACTATCTGCTGTTAATAATCACTGGACTTTTCACAGGTGGGACATATATAACATCAACTCCTGAATGGTTGATGGCTTCATGCAAAAAGACTCCCTGCTAATTAAAGCGGTTTGTTGCTTTTGTGCCATGGTCGGGTTGGACCACAAAAACTTAAACTCAAGACATTATATCTAACCCAATTTCAACAGTTAACAGACAAATTTGTATTTAAGCCATGTTATAGTACAGCATGATCATACTTTAAAAAGTGTGAAGGACAGCTTGGAAGTCCATAATAGATAAAAGAAGACTTGCACTTTGAATAATTCAAAAGAGGCTTCCACATGGTGTGAATATTCAATGTTGATAACGTAACTGCAAAGGCCATGACTTTCATACGCCGAGCAACATCTCCAAAAGATCAACAGGAATTGTTGAGTTGTTCTTCATCGCATGATATGGTCAACCGCTTTCCCCATCCTTCTCAAGTCATGTTTGTGAGAAATCAATATGACAAACATCCTGCATTTAAAAAGAATAAGGATGTGCTTAGCTATATTGGACAATAAACGTTTTGAATGTGATCGATTTTCAACATTTAAGAATATAAAACTAATAAAAAAATATATAGTGGTTGATTTATGGAGGCGTGTTTTACGTTTTGATCGATTGGTGTTTAACACAGTGCTAAAGGGAACTTCAATTATATGACGGCGGTGTTTTCCAACAGTAGCCAACGACTCTAACAAAACAAAAACATGCAGTCACTTTTATTAGTGCTTATGTTGTTGGAAAGATGTTTCTCCAGTGCTAAGTATGACAGAATGAGTATAAATCTGGATACATACTGACCTTAGCCGGGGGCTATTTAACGTTTTCATATTTTTTCAAAATTCTAAGTGTACTTCAGTGAAAATGAAATGTAATTTTTTTATTATCTGGGCCAGCTTGAATTAAAAAGTGAACACATTAAAGACGAAAACAATGAGCTACAGGATAATCTAAACAAACTTTAAATTTCTACACAGAACATTAAATTTTATCTCGATCGTTTAGAGCAGTATCAATTGGCATATATGGCATGACAGAAGTTGAAAACGAAATTACCAATGGCATTGTTATGAGATAGGTGTCAAACATTCGGATAATGACATTAGTGTTAGTCCTCGTTTACCAGGCAGATGAATTAAACAACAATTGCTAAGTTCACAAGAAGATATATTAAAGGTGTGATCATGAGGAATAAAGTTAAGCTTAAAGATATATCCGAGTACACTAATGTCTACATATATGACGAATTAACCCCCACCCCCCTGAGAGTGGGAAATAGACCCCCAAAACCAATAAGGTGTGGACCTATGACTGTCGGATCAGTTGCATTATGTCTGATGCCAGAAAGGATATTAAGAAAGTAATAGACTCTCCTGACGATTTGTTTCATCATAGTTGAGGGGAGAAGACAAGTTGAAAAAGCTTGGGGTTTTATTTGATTTTTAGGGACATGTTGGCCCTAATCTCACGGACAACATTATTGATGATCACTGTTAATATTCTAATTATTTACATTCTCTTATTAAATTGGCAGCTCGAACGTTTATGGTCTTTATAGCAAATTACGCTTAGTTACTATCGGTCAATCACTGAATGAATATGAAATTATTTGTGTATCAGAAACAAAATGTGACACGTTGGCACCTGAAGACTTTCCAGACGGATTTACTCCGATTTTTGTGAGCCCAAAATCGTCTGAGCATAAATTTGGAGGTATCCATGGGATTTGTATTCTAATTAAAAAATTATGTTTTTCCAAATATGTCTGTTATAACCAATATTGAAAGTGATTCAGTGTTTTGGAAATAAATTAAGCCTGCAGCATTTGTTAAAGGTTTTATTTTGGGTACAGTTTACTTACCTCATGAAAACTCTATCTACAATAACAATTTAGTATTTGATTATTTAACTGAAGATATAGTTCATTTAAGTGTTATATATGATCTTCCTATTGTTATTATGGGTGATTTTAATACTCGAACAAAAGTATTGGAAGATTGTATATCTTCTGATGATTGTATTTCTAGATTCTGTGGAGGTGATATATTTGATGACTATGTGCAGTGGCGGACTTGCAAGTGGCCCCCTGACAAAGTGGGCCCCCTTAGACATTACAAAATAATTAAACCATGATAATTTCACCGAGTTTATAAGAGCATGGAAATATAATTTAAGTTCTATTACATTTTATACTCCAGTTCCCCTTCTAATTGGCCATACTCCCCAATCTAAAGATGTTAGACTCATTTATTAGCGATATAGGGCCTATATACACTTTTACGAATGAAAATGTAGGCTGATTATATTCGGGTTGATTCCTATTATTTAACAATAATTATTTTTCATCGAAATGACATGTATGCTCAAAACAGGTGCACTTAGGCAGAGGTTGCAGTGTAGTACGATACCGATCTGGGATCACAAGCGAACAGCCACTTCTAAATTTAGATGACTGATTCCTTGCGGATTATATCATATTGGTGGGTCGGACTCAAGATGGATATGTAGTAAACCCCAATTTTATGAGGGTAATAAAATTACACAAAACATTTTCAAAGGAAAGTTTCACTTAGTAATATGTCTAAAGCGATTTAAATTTTAATGCTATTAAAGCGGATTTCTCTCTCTTATAAAATGAAGCGGATTTTTTTTATGAATATTTATTTAATTATACTACTTGGACTTGCTTATTTCAATCATATCTCCTTGATTTATTGAGATTATTTAATGAAGAAACGTTGACAAGCGAAGACAAATGTTTCTACCAATTTCTCAATTTATCTTGGAGGCACAGCTGCATGTAAATAAGATCTTTAACTAAAGCAAATCCACTGGAGCATTTAATTCAAACCATTAAAAGCATCAAATTTTCATTTATTTAATTTCGTTTATTAAAGAACCTTCCACAAACCATGATGAAAACAAATTTCCAATCAGTTTTTGTGTGCCAATAATGTTTTGTTTAAAACGACTGTTCAAAGTTTCAGGCATCTTCGCTAGCCAAGAGTATAATACCTAGGCACTCTACATTACATTGTAATGAAGAGCCGTTCAGAATAAAATCCTTCGTTAGCGAAGATGAGTTTCAGGTAGTTTTGACAGTTTCGGTTTGTTTTAAGAGATTATGCTTACAAACTGCCCACAGTGATACGTTCGCCACACAAACGTCTTTGGAGAATTATTCTTTCTAAATTTTACATCCTTTGCTAAATGTCTTTTATACCGAATGAAATTAGTCAAATTAACTCTTAATAATGTCTCGTCTGTTTTACATTAAGTATAACGGTTAATTTTATATTTAATTCTGTATTTACTGCTTGCTGGCAGCAATATGTACAATCTTGTTTGAATGTCATTTAGAAGCTGGGTGCATTACACAAACATGACGACTGAGATGGATTTTCAACTTCTGGATATATTGGTAAGCGACGTTTCGATCTAGGTACTTATTGTATATCCAGAAGCTGAAAAAACATCTCAGTCCTCATGATTTTGTTATATGTACAATACCAATGGCGCAGAAGGGAAACTCCCTTCGACGTCTTTTTACAGTACCGTGTACATTGCAACTATTAAAAAATATACATTATTTTCAAAAAACTTCTAATTGCACTTTTTAAACTCAATGTATTTTTAAAAAATTGTATTTAGGCTATCGTTATAAAAATTAAATGACAACATTTCAGTTTTTGGCGGGTCCCCTTTTTCACCTGGCAGCCTATAATTTTAGAACCAGTCCGTATCATAACTATGTGCATAATACTAATTTAAATTCTGAATGTCTTGGTTTTCCTTTAACCTGTTGTTGTGTTGTTTACCGACCTCCTAATACTGACGCCGGTTTGTGACAAGAATTACAGGATAACATTTTAATGGCAACAGAAAAATTAAAAAATCATAATATTGTTATTACTGGCGACTCAATGAAAATCTCTTAAATCCAAATAATCGTTATTTAAAAAATATAATATCAACTTTCGGCATGACGCAGCTTATTACTGAATCTACAAGGCCCGTTTCTAATACACTTCTGGACCTTATAATTTGCAATTGTAGGACACTAGTTACTAAAAGTGGAACCTTACCAAATTCATGTAGTGACCATTTATGTAGTGCCGATCTATGCAGTTTTACAATCACGGGTGCCCAAACTGAAAACGTACAAACGCACAGTATGGAACTACAAAAAAGCCAATTGGGACCTGTA